>JAYJMB010007250.1:0-10374 GCA_036873735.1 Pouteria campechiana
TCCGTTCGCATTTCGTTTCTTCCTCATTATTTACTATGCCTAATCTGACTTCTTGAGCGCCTCTCCGCGACGCGTTCGAAACAGGAACTGAGTAATTCACACTTAATAACTCTTTGGAGCTTGTTTAAGCATGAAAATTCATTATTTTGGTTTGTTAGGGTTTCATGTGGCCTATAAATAGTGAATTTTAGGTAAAATTGATATGAATCAATATGAATTGATGGGGTAAGTGGTTAACTAGTTGATTTTAGTATATTTGGCATGATTTGAACTTGATAAAATGAGATTAATCATTTTCTATGGTTGTGAATAGTAAGTCGTGAATAGAAAACATAGGGGTTTTGCATGAAAACATAATTATGCTTAGTTTAATTGAGTTATAAGTATGATGAACATGTTATTAAGATAAATTTTATATTGAAATTCTATGAAATCATGTTATATATTTGGGAATGAAAGACCCTAATCCCATGTGATAGAATAACTTGTAAGTTATGAATGCCTATAAGGCATTAAGTTATTTGCCTATTGAATTACATGTCTAGAGGAATGATAGTAATATTAAAGTGTAGTGTTGCACTCTAAAGATAACTATGCACTTGAAAGGTAGACAGATTTAATAATGAATGATGGGTTCATAACTTTGTTTGATTGTTGATATGTAAAAAGAGTAATCTATTGGCTCTATATGAATTAGCGAAAGTTGTCTTGTAAATGAATGAGATTATTGCTCTATACAGGATGATCTGAGAAGGATGAAAAGGCACGGAACCCGAAGACTATATAGTGATTCAATCAAGGTAAGTAGGCATTCAATCAAGGTAAGTAGGCCTCCCTCTTCTAATTAAATGCATGAGGATTTGCTCCTTTATTTGAATCCGAGCTTGTATGTTTTGCTTGGAGATATAGAATATCCCATATTTGTTTATGATTAATGTTATTTAGTTTATTGGGGATAATGAGTATCCCTTGGATTAAAATACTTGATGTTTTACTTATGATACAAAGTGTAATGGTAGGAGATAGAGGAATCATGTGATATATTCTTTTTTATTGACATAGCTACACATTATTGGAATAATGAGGACTGTAGTCCTCATAACATAATCGTACTTGAATGTGTCTTAGATGGATGATTGAGCCTCATGGCTATGCATCAAGATTATTCATCCTTTAGATTGAAATAAGTTATTGTGAATTGATTATTGATTTCTATTTTTGCCTACTTACGGAGTTGCCCGGACTCATGCCTTCTTGTTTATTTTTTTTTTATTGACAGGCATTGTTGAGCAAGAGTAAAAGACATGTTCATTGGTATGATGTAATATCAAGATTGGAATGCCATTGCGAAATTGTATCAATGTGAATTTGTATAATTGTATTACATTATGAATGATGTATAATAACATGTAATAGCATATCTAGTGATAAATGTATGTGTTATTGAATTAGAGTATGTTTATTGTCATCATGGGGTGAAGAAGGTTCTAGGCTATGGGTAAATTGGGCTAATGTAGTCAATTATGATTTGACAGATAATTATTGGAATTTTAGTTTTATACATGATTGGAAATTGTACAGGTTTAGAATTTTTGAGTATTGATATTATAAGTTCATTTGATAAATGCATATTAGATCTATAGTGATGATTGTACAGGTTTTAAATATTGATAATATAGGATAGGCTCTGCCGAATTTTTGGCATAAATTCCATTAAAATTAGGAAAATTGGAGTGAAAATAATGAAAAGTATAGGAGTAATAGAATAGGATCCGAGCACCCCTACCCTAAAAGTGAGAAATTTATAGTAAAAATAAAGGAAAATGACTAGGGTTATGCCTCGGAAGGCAAGGCATGACAAAAGACTATGTTTGAAATTAACTTCGGCAGATTGCAAACAAAGAGAATGAAGTAGAAGTTGTGCCTTTGTCCGAAATTAATAAAAGAATGACTATCAATCAATCTAAAGTAGCAAATTGTGTTTGAGCTCTTGCTTTCAGTGTGTTGAATCGTTAAGTCACCACTTCTGGCAATAAACAGCACTACAGGCTTTCCAGCTATATACATCCAATTAGAAGTAGTGCATTCCAATGGGAGAAAACTTAAAATGGTCTTCTGGATTCAATGCTGCTCAACATTTAAGATTTTGATGATCAATTTAAAGAGAAATGTTAGGATGTTGCAAATGAGTTGAAAAAGTAGGTGATTGAGCCAAAAATCCTCTTCAAATCATTTCATCCCCAGGCCAAGAGCATTAACCTTCATATACTCAATTCAAGAGCTTTCATCTTCCAATCCCCATTTAAGGCCTAAAGGGAAGAGCTTCTATATCAACAAGAGCAACATTCAAGTCTTCCTCGGCACTCAATAAGAAACACATTCAAAGTGTAACTCTACTTTTCTATTTTATTTATGTATTCATGCCCCCTGGAGTTGATCCAAAAGAGTGCAATGTTGCACTAGTTTATGCCCCCTGGAGCTAATCTAGAAGAGTGCAGTGGCACTAAGTTTGTCCCCTAGAGCTAATCTAGAAGAGTGCTTGGTGCACTAGTTTACATCCCCTAGAGTTGGAAACTAGAACAGTTTTAGTTGCACTATTGTGTTCCATTATATGTCATAGTGAAACCTGAGGTACAAGGGAGTGTGCTCTTAGAAGAGTGGAGTAGAGAAATTTGTTCGAAACACTATATATCGTGTTTGCCATTTGTGTTTGCATTTACAACTTTATCATTTAGTTAATCTTAATTTGCACACAAGCAAGAAAGAGAGGGAATTTGGCTAAATTGAGGCTAAGCAAGAAATTTTTGTAAACTCAATTCACCCCTCCCCTCTTGGGTTAAGCCAACCTAACATATTAAAGGGACCAACAATTGTTATAGTAACCATATCATAAACTGATCTTGAAGAGTTTTTCTTGTCATTCATGTCTATGATAATAATAAATAAGTTTAACCATGTAAAGCTGAAAACATGTTCTATGAAAGATCAAGTGAAATGTATTCAAAAGGAATGAGTTTAATTTGGTAATTTTTCACATGAATCATTTTACAATTTTTTTGCAAAAAATATAAAGATATTGAAAATTGAATGAGTTTTGGCAATCATCGAAAAGTAGGAGATTGTGAATGGTATGAATTGTAAATCACTTGTGAAAATCTTTATTTTGATGGTCAACAAACTCATGGTAAAATTAATGCGGAAAATATCAAAGTTATGAAAAATACATGGTGCATAAAAGTAAAGTTTAGGTTGTAGCTAAATAGCGCAACCACCCATGCCTATAGCTTATGCCACAACCACATTGCAACCACCATAACATACCGCATGTGGTGTCTCATCCACTTAGCAATTAATCTTCATCTATTCAAGCAACAAAAGCATTCAAGACTTCAAACTATTAAACCTTCAAAGTTCTGGTCTGAACGCTCTCACTTACCTATTAGGAAGTTGCTACTACAATCAAAGCAAGATGAAATCATCTTGAAGTCTTCCCCTATGCCATAAATGAAGCACTACTTAAAGTGTAATATTTACTTTCCAATTTTCATTTTATTTATTACCTTGAATTGGTGTTGGAGGCCAAACCCAAGAAGAGCAAGCATTGTTAGAGTATGTCTCACAATTAACCTTTTTAGTTGTATTCACACCCCTTTGAGCTGGAATCAAGAAGAGTTCAACTACACTAAATTTTAACTTATGTTAAGATAATTAAACCCAAGACACTAAGGAGTGTGTTTGGAAGAGTGGAGTAGAGAAGGTATCTCAAACCACTATAGAAACCTTGTCTACTGTGTGCTTGCTTGATTGGCTGCATTATTTATTTCATTAAACTACAAAGAGGGCTTTTAATCTTAAAAAAGGGTTCTTACAAAATTTTGTAAACCAAATTTACCTCTCCCCTTTTGGGTTAAGCCTTGTCTAAGTGACAAACACTATGTACACTACAAACACCTCTGAAAATATTCTTTGGTAAAACTCCCTTCATGCTTGCCTACAATTTTGGGGTGGTCATACCTATCAAGCTACAAATCCCCTACCAGGGTCCAACACTTTAGTCTAGAACTAAATGATGGAGCTTTAAGAGCTAATCTCAACATGCTTGATGAATTTAGGACCAAAACCCAAGCAAGAGTTGCTAGATACCATAACCAGGTAAGGTAATATTATGATAGGAGGGTCAAAACACAAGGCTTCCTAGAAGGTGACCTAGTCCTATGGGAAGTAGCAATCAGCGATCTGATTGGTACCCAAGGGAACCTTGCACAAAGTTAGGAAGGACTATACTGTGTCATTAAAGTCCTAAATAATGGATCCTACCAATTGTAGTGGCTTAATAGAAGAAGTGTTCCACTGACTTGGAACACCAAACATCAATGGATGTATTACTAGTGAATTCAAGAAATTTTTTTATTATAATTCTTATGTCAATTGAAAATTGTGATTACCATTCAAATGAATATTTATACTAATTCTTGATTTTTTGTCCATTGATAAAATATCTCTTTTTATAATTGCTACTATTTCTTTCTCAAAGTAAAGCTTAAAATCAGAACATAAACTTGCAATTAGAAGGAATTTTGGGGCACAAAAATGAAAACAACCCCATGAGTCCCCACATGAAAGTGTCCCCATGTGAATCAAAATGGAAGCGACAACAAAGAGGCCCATGAGGTCTAACAAAGAGACCCTTGAGGTCTGTAAAGTAAAGCACAAAAAAGTGGTGTCTGATCCGATCATAGGAAGGGATTCCCAAAAACTTACACCAACAAACACATTGACAAGTAATCATTCTCACATCACCTAAAAAATTTATACCACATGACAAGAGTCTACATAGAATAGTTTTGCTAGTAAAATATTTTTGACATGGTGGCATGACATGTCCTTCTTAGACTTCCTAGGAATTATATGCTAAGGTCAACATTGGGGAATTTTTGACCAGCTTTTCTTTTGCAGGAATGGAAGCCATAAAAAAATAACTCTGCCCTTGTTCTATAACAATTCCCTATTACTCAAGCTCCACAACCAATTGCTCAAATCACTCATTGCAAGCTTGATGCAACATGAAAGCATGTTCTCCCATAACTGAGCCATCTTACCATAAAAGATTTCATCCTGAGATGCAACCTCCATCTCATGATCTTCTAATGCTACCATTTTAGCTCTAAAAAGTTCTACTATAGCATTGCGATCTACTTTTGTAACCTCCCAGGCAGCAACAACCTCATTGTAAGCAATCAAAGCAAACTCCCAAGCTGATTCTGCTATTTTTTTTATCTAGCACAGGTAGGATCATGTTTAGCAACTAATGCATCATCCTGCGCCTTTAAAAGGGAAGCAGTCTCTTCTGACTCTATGAAGCACTTTTGCTTCCCCTCCAACATAGCCTTAAGATCAACATTTTTAGCAATGGCTTGATCCCTTGATTGCTTCAAGTCCACAACTAAAGAAGAGCATTACTGGTCCCTTGTTAACTTCACCTCTGTCTTCACCTACTATAACACGAACTAAGATAGGTTCCCTCTAATCCCTTCCATTTCATGAAATGAAGACTTTAATAGATATAAGCAATCTTGCCTGTCTACCACTACTTGCATAACATTGACTACAGTCTCAGCGTAAAGTTCCTTGAGAATCCATTCCAGTGCCTACACTGTTAAGACTAATTTTGATGCTAAATGTTGGCCCAAAAATAAGATGTATTGCAAAGCATAAAACCAAGAAAGATTTAGAGATTAAGTGGATGTGCGAGTGCTGAAAATGAATAGCAATGGAAGCACACATGGACACAAGACAAAAACCATACAAGGATTATAGTGGTTCGGGCCTCAATGGTACCTACTCCACTTTCCAAGGTATTCCCAATCTTGGGTTTTACTAACCACTTGTGGAATCACACCTCCCTTGGTTTCCAGAGATCACTAAGATCACATATACCACATGTTTTTCCCATAAGTTTACCAGGTTCTTTTACATTGTTGGTTTTTCCAAGCTTACCAACAAACTTTTTAAACCATACCTCTGCTACAAGGATCCCCCTCCTTGTAGTTGAAAACCCAAATAAAGATATACAAATGTAATACCTCTAACTATGCAAAGATTTATACAAACTAAGCTCAAATGGAATAAATAAACAATAACATTATAGTGCTTCAAACTCCTTCTTAGGTGGACTTGATGTAGTTTTAAGCTCATTAATTATTGGAGTGCCATTGATGAATGCACTTGGAGACTTCATTAGGTTTCTTATGATTGATTCGTGCTTAGCTGATGGAACCCTCAAGAATCTCCTTATTCTTCAATGGAACTTCTATTTGCAAGTTCTAGGGATTTTGACCATTAGTAAGAGAACCATTTGAAATCTATCCATTGTGAAACATCAAATCCATTTTTCAACCATGATAGATATAGGCCTTTGTAGACATAACCTATCCTTTGTTCAAAAACTCTATAGATGATCGTGGCCCTAAAGAACTCTGTTGGTCCCCTCTATCTATTCCTCTATGGAATATGGTTGTTTTAGAGATCTCTATAGACCTTTGTATGTCTCCTCTATCGATGTGACTTTGGAATGCCCAACAAGGTAGCAAGTGCTACAAACCTTTGTAGTGTTGGGCTCTCCTCTATTAGTTTGAAGCTTGAGAACATTATTCTAGTAGCCTTTTTAGACCTATGAAGCCGAACTCATCTCCTCTAAGGTCTCTTCTGTCAATCAAATAAAATCTTCATTAGCATAAGTTCAAGTTATGAATAGATTTTGTTGTCATCAAAACTACACACCTAGACTCAACATGTTCCTTGTACAATGAGCATGTCAAATTAATGATATAGATCTGGGCTACCTCTAGATGATCCAACAAAGTAGTCATGGGGGAAGCCCATACAGCAAGGCAATAGTAGGTGAGGATGGGTGGGAAGTTTGGGGAGATGAAACCACAACTCCTTAAATAGAACTAGATGGCTTGGTATGTTGATGACATAAAAGTCATTCAGCAAAGGCAGAAGTCAGTGGCCACTTTAGAACATGATAAATTCAGGAGTAAGAAACCTATAATCCTGAAAGATAGGGACAAAGGAAGTTAGCCTTAAAATTTAGAATTTGTTAAACACTAGAAACTTTTATGCAAGGTATTGAAGCATACCAACAAAATACATAAAAGGACATGAAAATGAGCAAGAGTTACCTCACTTGCAGCATGCTATGCCTCTATGGTACTGGACAGAGTGTCCTAAACCCCACCATAGAGCATGTAGAATTAGAAGAAGGAGAAACAACATAAGGATGAACAAAGGGAAAAGTACCTCTAGATCCTTAGCTTGCAATAAGAATGAGCTACAAAGAATTTGAGGGGGGTCAAAGAAAATAGAAGTGCTGAAGAAGAAGGCAAACTGATGCTGACTCTCGAATAGGAGGAGCCAACTCAAAAATAATTACTAGGATGGAACCTACAATAGAAGATGACTCGTAAATAAAAGAAATGATAAGAGTAGGTTATTGGTTCCCAAAGTATGAATTTAGTATATAAAAATTCATGGCTTAACCCCTTTTAGACCATTTCCCTCTTTTTGTGTTATGTATGGTGTGATGTAAAGTGAATGATAAAACTGTGAAGTGCATGAAGGATAAAACAAATGGAAAAACAAACGCACCCAGACAAGACGATTTTTATAGTGGTTTAGGACCTCATCCCTACATCCACTCTTTCAAGAAAGCACACACACGTTGTGCCTTGGGATCCACTATATCTCATTTATGGAAATACATAGTGCTCCCAGCATTATGATGGTTTTCACGAGCTCACTAGGAAATTCACTAGTTTCGAAGATCACTCGAGAACATGTTGGTTTTTTAAAGATCACCAATAACTCATACAATGTGATTTTTCACAAGCTCACCACAAACTCATTGGTTTTGAAGATCACCAGCAAAGTTACTGGTTTTCTAGAGCTCACTAACAATTCTCTGGTTTCAAGTTTACCAGAAAACTTATACACTTTTACATAGTATTTCTCTCAAGCACAGAGGAAGATTTGATCTCACTTTCAGCTTTATGTAATACAAATGATCTTTCCATAATGTAAAAACAATGGCCATAAGGATATGAAGGTTTAAGCTGAATGATAGATAATTAAAGGTTTAAGCTCTTGGTCATGGATGGAAGGATTTGCATAAGGTTAGGTACATTTGAAAAGTATTCCTTCACCCCTTTGAATCGTCCCACCTTTTCTCCTTAAATAGTTTCTTCATATTTTGAACTGTTTGAAGAATATGGGTTCTGTTGCATGTAGAAATGAGAGCAATATTGAATGAATGAGACCATTTGAATTTTCTGCCATTGAAGTCTAAAATGTTTCAAGTTGTTGTATTGTTGTTCAGAGAGGAGGATGAGCTGTGTTAAAAGGTGTTCCTCGTTTGACTTGTCACAGCTTTGAAAGCCTTGTAGTGCAGCTTTTTGCCAGAATTAGTGACTGATATAAGTTTGCATAGTGTCGGTATGAGTGCAAATGCCATTTGAATGCGAGTCACATAAATTGATTTTGTTTGATAAGTCACAACCTCTCTTTTTCTGCATTTGTCTATCATAAGTTACAAACAGATTATTCCATGGTTTGTCTATTAGTTGAACTTCCATAAGAGTGGTTTATCTATTGCAAGTAGCAGACAAACTTTGAATGACGCAAATGAAGTCGAACTGACTGATAAATAATCTTTCCTTTGTCTGCCTAAATTCCTCTAGGAGATTTGTCTGTTGATCAATCCTTTATGTATGTGTTTTGTCTATTGTAAATAACAGGCCATCTTTGGGTGGTGCTGACGAAGTTAGGTTGATCAATTGACAAACTTATCCTTCTATATGAACAAATGAAGTGAGATGTTTTTTTGGTTCCTCATTGTCTGTTGGAGATGGCAAACGAAGCTTACTTTAAATTGCTCAAACAGATGAAGTGTATTATTTGTTTGATGTAAGTAATAGATTAACTATGTTTTTTTGTCTTGGATAGAGTACTCTGCATGTCATATGAATTTGTCTATTGTAAGTTGTGGTCGATCGTGCCTTTGTCTGTTGAAGCCCATTTTGGTCCTATGCTCATTATGCAGCTTTTACTTCATCTTCTACTTTGGCTGATACTTTATCAACCAAAGTTCTTTAACTATTTTGCACACTTTGAGCAATAGAAGGGGTTTGTTCTTGCAACTTCTTTGTTTTTCTCTTGGTTTAGTTTGAAGTTGCACTCCCTTATTTATTAATATTACCTTTTTATCCTCACACTAATCCATTTTTCTAACTTTGTTGACCAGACAAAGTTTTCTCTTCTTTGCGCATGATCGTTTGGATGGAAATTACATCTTTCTTCCTTTGTCTGAGTATTTGATGGGTCTTCTTCTTCTTTCTTTATCTTAGACAACTTTTCTCTGGTCGGTGTAGATAGTTTGAATTTCTCGAACAACTTTATGCCCTTTTACCATGGCTTCATCTTTGGCTTCATTTATCTTGCATTTGTCTATTGAGATTTTCTCTTTAAGGTTGACAGACAATGCAAGCTTGTTGTAGCATATCTTTGAAGCCTCATTTTTCTTACATTGATTTCATTCATGGAAACATCTAATGCAACCTTTCTTGTTACATGTCTCCAAACCTTATATTTTCTTCTTCTTCTTCCATGATTTTCGTTAGTTCAGCTCCTGTGGAACGTAGCAAATAATTATGGTAGTTTATTGCAGATGATCATTATCCTGTACTTGAACTTTTTTATACTTACCACATTGTTAACTTTCATATGTAATATCAAAATATATTTTATCCTCATGTGATTATAATATTTTTTAAATTAAGGATAATATACATTTCTTTTAAATGCATAATATGAAAGCTTAAGCAATTATGTGTTTAGCATGATTTAGCAAATTTATGCAATTAAGGTTACATGCACCATAACGTGAGGAATTATTTGCTTGTGTAATTAATCATTCATAGTTAGGTGTTTCTATTAATTAATGTTTATCATACACATGGTTGTTAGAGATTTAAGCATATAGGTTTCTTATCTTAATACAAGTTTTATTATTATTAAAATTATATATAATAATGCTAACAACCTCCTCCTTTTTATGATGAAAAAAATTTGAGGATTTGAATAAAAATTAGGATTTTTCTTTTAATCTCCCCCTAAATATTTGACCTATATAATGTAACGCCCGAGCGTTAAATGTCGAGATAATGGCTGTGAGGGCTATTCTAGCTATTAGGCCTAAAAAGTGATTTTGAGTAAAGTCAATTATATGACTTGAATGATTAATGTAGCATGAGTATTATGTGCAATGTAGTATGTAGGAGCCATTGAATTGAAGTTTTAAAATGGTTTTGAAGTTTT
>JAYJMB010007251.1:0-10372 GCA_036873735.1 Pouteria campechiana
TGCAAAAGATGAAGTATTAGGTGCAAAAGATGAAGTATTAGGAGAATAAAATATGACATTTTGCATTCTCATCATCTCTCTATTATTTGTTGTCTTAATCTTCTTTATATAGGATTTGAATTTTTAGCCATTGCAACATTTGACATCATTTTTAAACAAGTTAGGCAGCTTTGGTGATGATTTATAGAGGGAGGATGGGTTGAGAGCGAGTCATTCATATACATTCCTTTAGCTTGGTTTTTTAAGGACTTTTTGAATATTTCTTTTCTTTTCCGTCATCCTTCTTGTTCATATTTACTTTTTCTTCATTAGGATATTTAGGAGACATGTGTCCTATCCCTCCACATCTATAGCATGTAGGGAGATCCTTCTTTCTTTCAATCATTTTCTATTATTGTCTAGGTTGTCTCCTTAAATAGCTGTCTCTGCTGCTTCTTACAAATTTTCTGAAATTTTTGACTAATATGGCCATATCATCTTCAAATTGTGATGTCAAATCACTGCTCCTTTCTTTGGTTACTTTCAGGGTAATACTTTTCTTTGGCTTTGTTAGCTCCTCTCTTTTGTTCTTAATTAGTTCATGAGACATCCATAAATTGATAAGATCATTAACCAGAAGAGTGTTTAGATCCTTTGCTTCCTCTATTGCCGTAATCTTCTGGTTCCATGATTTTGGTAGTGCCCATAGTATCTTCATCGCCTGTTTAGAATTTGTAAATTCTTTTTCCAAACCTTTCAAAGCATTGGTAACTTTAAAAAAATGAGCATACATTTTAGATATACTTTCTCCTTTCTTCATCCTAAAATTTTCTAGTTCTCCTATCAACATATTTTTTCTAGTTCCCTTGACTTGTAAGGAACCTTCATAAATGGATGCTAATTTATCCCATATATCCTTTGCAGTAATGCAAGAGGATACTCTATCAAACTCAGATCAGGGTAGTCTACAAAATAAAGAGTTCATAGCCTTTGCATTATTTTGGACCGATGTGGCTTTCTCTTTGGTCCATGCATCTACTTCAGTAGTGAGAAGAGTGATTTCGACTTTAATAGCCCTCTAAGATTCCATATCATTAGCTATAATAAATTGCTTCATCCTTAACTTCCAGTAAGCGAAGTTAGTTCCATCAAATAAGGGTGGCCGGGAAGACGATTGTCGCTTAGCAAATATTTGTAATAAGGATAATGGGTTTGCCATTAGATCACTATAAGTGTCTATGTAGCCTGCTTTGATACCACTTGTTCGTCCCGAAGGTTAGGCAAAAACCCAAGAGGGGAGGGGTGAATTGAATATTTAAAAATTATTTCTCAACTCCTTTAGGATTACTCTTCCCTCTAATAATCAATCACTCAAACAATAAATGCACGAAATAAATAAGATACAATGATTTTTATAGAGGTTCGAGTAAATACTTTACTCCACTCTTCTAAGAGCACTTTTCTCTTAGTGTCTTGGGTTCCACTATTCCCAATAGCAAAAATACAATAGTATTCTTGAAACTCTTCTAGATTCCAGCTCTAGGGGACGTAAACAAGTGTCTTTATACTCTTCTGGATTCCAGCTCCTAGGGCCATAATTACAATGTTCCTAACACTCTTCTAGATTCTAGCTCTAGGGGGGGTATTCACAGTGCTCCTAACACTTTTCTAAATTCTAACTCTAGGGGACGTATTCACAGTGCTCTCAGCACTCTTCTAGATTCTAACATTAGGGGGCGTATTCATAGTGCTCATAACACTTTTTTAGATTCTAGCTCTAGGGGGCGTATTCACAATGCTCTCAGCACTCTTCTAGATTCTAGCTCTAAGGGCGCATTCATAGTGCTCTTAGTACTTTTCTATATTCTAGCTCTAGGAAACATGAATAAATAGCTCTTATCTGCACTCAGATAGTCACAACTCTTCTTGAGTCTAGCTTCAACCACTAGCTCAAGGAACTTTACAAGAAATGAATATCAAAAATTTAAGTATAGGAATTTCTCAATAAGTGTAAGGGAAGGTTTCTGAAAGTTGAGTGCAGGAGTAAATGATCTTTCCAAAAGTAGTTGAGAGCCTTCAAAAAAAGTTAAGAAATGTTTGAATGCAAGGCTCTTGACTCTTAAAGGATTGCAAAAAGTTTAGCTCAAATCAGTAGATGCTCTTAAGAGGATTTTGAAAGTTTTCTCAATGCTTCGTTAATTCCTCCTGCTCCAATGATACTTCATTTATAGCTGCTTTAAATTCTAGTCATTGGTGGTAGGTGAGCTCCATTAATAATAGAAGATATTTTGATTGGTGTATTTTGAATTCTTTGACTTCTACTTATTCCTCGTATGTTAAAATGCCTGTAGTGCCGACTTTAAAGAAGATGATTTCTGCTTTATCAATAAGCTCTAGTTGAGGTATTATTACAATGACTGCCTCTTTTGTCAATATAGAAAGATCGTTATTAATGCTGAGCAAAGACCAACGATTTGTTTTGACTGTTGCTCGTCTTTTACTTATGACGGATAAAGTATCTGTCCAGCTATCCATAAGTCAAAGTTCCTTCGTCTTTGTTTTTCATAAGTGGCAAACGAATCATTCGTTCTATTACTATCAGATGAATCAACTGTTCAAGTTCTTTGTCTATTGAACTATAAAGGCACAAATGTCTTGTTGCTTTAGCACTTCGTCTGTTGGGTTTGTCTATTTTAAGTAAAGAATGAAGTGTTGGATCGCAAACAAGTTTTCTTTACACCTTCATCTAATGGAATATTTCTTCGCTTTATCTGTTAACGGTAGGCAATCACTGACGAATCTTTTCCTTTGCCAGACGCTCCTTACTTCTTTCGCTTTGTCAGTCAACAATAGACGATCATTAGCTTTCTTATGATAGATGAAGTTTCTGCCCTGCCATATGATTCTTGCTTGTCCGTTTTGTTTGTTGATGGCAGACGGAGTTTTTGTTCTGCTAAAAAGATCTTCACTTTTTCTGCCTTTGTCTGTTCTCTTCAGATAACTATTTGCATAACTATGACTTGCTTATGATTGATGAAATCTATTGTATACATATTGTCTTGCGTCCGTCAGATATAATTTTCCACTTTGACAGATGAATGGAAACAGTCGAGTCCTTTTCATTCTTACTTTATCTATTATAATACTTTATCTTTTTCTTCTCTACTTACTCAAGCCTTGTCGCATTGAAATATATTTTATGTACTTATTTTTCTTTAAGACCTGCAACTTAATTCTGCATGCTAAAAACTTGATAACAACCATTAATATATAATCTTTAATCAAGTTTTGTTTGTCATCGAAACCATGCATTCATGTCAACAATTTATGTTAATGACAATATAGAATAAATTAAGTTGTTAAATCTTACCAAGGTTTACCCATTAATTAAACATTAGACTCTATTTGGAAGAGTAATAAAAAGGAGGTATAATAAAAGTGTAACAAATGATATTCATTAAAATAAGCTTTTTAGATCTTGCTTGATTTTGTTAGAGCTTATGGGTCAATGACTTATAAGTAGTTGAAGTTAATTAAAAATTATTTTATATAAACTTAAATAAATGACTTAAAATTATCAAGTTTGTTTAGTGCAAATGAAGCTAATGTTCAAATAATGGATTAAAGACCAAAATGGCCCAAAGGCTTAGGTGCTATTAATAAGATATTCATCAAGATAATATAACTAAAATACATGAATATATTAAAAAATTATAAATTTTAATTTGATAAATAAATATTATAACTTGAAAAAAGTAATTATAATATTTTTTAAAGTTATTAAAATGGTTAAGAACTAAATTAATAAAAAGTTGTTTAAATATCTAGGTATATTCAATGAGTAAAAATATCATTGTGGGATAGACAAGCGCAGATGACAACGGGATGAGAAAAATAGAATAAATATTTTTGTAATTTACAATATATGCAGGAAAATTTCAAAAATATAAAAGTTAAAGGGTGCTAATAACTTATTTATCAAAATTGGTAGGCAAGCCCCTTTCATAAGCATGCTCAAACATGATTTATTTTTGTAAACTATTTGTTTTAAGGAAATAAGGGGTAAATTTTAAAATAAATAAAATTAAATAGACTATTAATGTAAAAATAAAGAAAAATAATTAAAATATAAATAATATTAAAAATAAAATTTTCAAAATTATTTAAAATAATTAAAATTTCATGTTAAAACCTTAGTAGCTATTATGTCCCTTCATGCAGATTATACCCCTTCTACACCCAATTCCTAAATAGACCCTTAGAGTCATGAAAGGACACATGATTTTTTTTACTTTTATTTATATTTTTAATTATTATTTTATATTTATTAACTTTATTTATTTTATTTTATATACTACCTGCGTGATTTAAATTAAAGTTGTCTTTATTTTCTGGAGTAGTTACGTGGGACGCCGTAAACTTATTCTCCCGTCAACAAAACGGAGAGGGATAAAAAGGTCCTTACGGTGCTCTCTAACGCGCGGGGTACGGCCGCTGAGCTGTCCTCCAGCTATACTTCGGGCAGCTCTCTCTGGGCAGTTCTGGTAAGCTATATATAAGAAACGAGCCATCCTGTGCGTATCGGATCGCCGCCTCACGATATTTCCCCTCCAGCGTGCAGAACTGCGAAAAGGATAAAAGAGAAGCAAAATAAAAATTAGAAAAACCGGAAGTACTCCCTCCCAGCATCTCTCTCCCTCTCTTCAAAGCTCCTAGGGCTTCATTTCTAGGGTTTCGAAGAGAAGCTTAATTTCTAGGGCTTTGGAGAAGCTGGATTATCTGTCCTTCCTCCGTCTAATCTCCATGCGCCGCTGGTTCAGTGGCTTTGTCGATTAGCCGTGGTTTCTTTTTCACTGTCTCTATCTTTCATTGTAATTTGGTTGTTTTTGGATGGCATTGGGAGATCTAATGGCGTCGAGATTGTCGCAATCTTCGGTTTCCGTATCTAACCATCTTGATGAGTGTTCGAGCCCAGCCGCCGATGAGGGGGATTTCGGAAATAACTCAAGAAGGGAATCGGATGGCGCCAGCAGCAGCGGTAATGTGGCGGGGACAGTAAATTCAACTGCGACGACGAGTATGGTGTATTTGCCGCAGACGGTGGTGTTCTGTGAACTGCGGCATGATGGATTTGAGGATAGCGTTCCGTCTGGCCCGTCAGAAACGGGGCCTGTTTCGAAATGGCGGCCTAAGGACCGGGTAAACTTTCGATACTTTCATGTTTTTGGGCTTTCTGTTATAGATAAGTTGAAATTTGCATCCACTCCGATTGACATACATTCACTTTTTGTATTTTTGGTAATTCAACAGTGCTGCTTAGTATGTTTTATTACCAAAAGTGGATAAGGTCGTTGTATCTATCTAATGGGGCTGGTTTTGCTGTGAGTGTAGGATGTTCACCGTAAATATTTCTGAACATAATTTTTTCTGCATGGTGATGGGATACAAAACAGGAAATATGTTACCGGTTTGGGAAATTAGGGTAATGTAGCACATAGAATTTAGAAGACTGATAATAATCTTACTTTGGCTAGAAAGTTAAAAAACTATGTGCTTATTGAGATCCACTTCCTATAGAAGATTTTCCAAGGTTGTAATCTTTTATGTGTCTTGATAATTTCTACATTTGATAATAGTTGTTGTTTGAATTGGGATTTTTGGTGGTTTCAGAAATTCTCAGGTAAATCTTTGGTTGTTGTGACATCAAACCATGTGTTGTTTCTTTTCTTGCAAAGTGTGGGGAAGTTAGTTTTCTGCAGTGTTTGTCTTATCAATAAATATAAATTTATTGCTAACCAAATCTATTGCTAGCCTCCTTATCTTTATTGTTGACAATTATTGCTAATTTTGTCTAATTTGTTGCTAAAACAAAGGTAATTAAAAATAAGTAACAAGCATGAATATTTTGATACATAAAAATTCGCATTTGGATAAATATATTTACTATAAACTTTTACAAAAGACCAAGATGTTCATCAATCCAATACAACTGTACAGATATAAATTAGTCAAATTATTGCAATCTATATGACGAATGTGACCAAAATCTATTAAATTTAATTAATATATTACATTTCATATAATGATGAATTGTATGAAAACATGATTTTAAGATTGGCCCAGGATATATCAAGTCCCCAAAATGATCTAAGTTTGAAATTATTTGACCAAAAGGATGATGTGCCTATTGAATGATTGGTAATGGGATCTACAAGATTTGGTTACCTCATGTACCACTTTGGCCAACATTTTCACCAGTAATTTGTAAGAACTGGGTGGAAAAGGACACTTGAACCTGTTTTGGTGTGCCATCTTTTTAAGAGATCAGAAAGCTGATGCTACATCTCACCCATAGCAATTTGTACGAACTTTGGAGGCATAAAAGTATTGTGCATGCAGAACAGTTTCTTTTTTGGTTTTATTTATTGTTTGTTTTCACATTTCTCCCTCTGCATCTGTGGACACTATTAACTGATGAAGGATGGTGGGGTCTGCCATTATACTGGTAAATCTATGCCTTAATCATCATCATTGGTGAGTTTCCATTGATGGTCATAACTTGTTTTCCTTGGCTCAAAACCCTAACCCTAGCTAAAAGTTAGACTATTCTTCCATTTCATAGTATTTTGATGCTTCTATTGTTTTTTAGGGTGTATATTTATTTATTTTTTATCTCAATCCTTTATTAATGATACTTGTAGGCAATAAAATGATAATCATCATTCAAACATTGGTTTTCTACCTCTAGTTGTGTTTGATTCTGTATCATGCAGGACGTCAGTCATGCATGTTGGTAGAACAGTTGGATTTTTTTTAGTACTGGTTGTGCCATAAGCCAGCACTTAGTATTCTTATCTTCAGCCATGAGCTAGCTGGAGAAACCATTTGTGTGCAGTGACCTGTAGTTGATGATATTCTTTTCAATCATATAATGGTAACTGCAAATTTCTGGTTGAAGGATTGAGATGACTCCTTTGGGAATGTTGAAAGGATGCTAGACTTTAGCAACTTACCAATTGATATTGGCTTTGCAAGTATTTAAGCATTGTCCTTATGAATGGAAATGAAAAGCATGCATCCAATTCCAAAAGGTTGCTAGACTTTGATTGGTAAATACAAATCTCTAGTTTAAGGATTGACTGAACTCTTTTTGGAATGTCAAAAGTATGCTGGACTTTACAACTTGGATTAGTGCCTTTCTGATTTATATTGGAATCACAAGTATTCAAGCATTGTCTTTGTGAATGGATAATTAGAAATAAAATGTATGGATTCAATTCCTAACTCATGATTATATTTTGTTTTTTGATCACATATCTTGCCATAATGAAAGTGCTTTTTAGGGTGGATTGGATACCAGGGATTTATATTCTCCTAATTTTCTTAGGGAATTTTTAAACGGGTGATGAAAGGAAATGATGCCAATAAGAGTAAAAATGACTTTAACAAAGTAATAGTTGAGGACAAAATAGAGGAATAAATTAGGATTTTTTTGGGAATGAAAAGTGGTAAAAAAGGGAATATGGAAACGAGATGGAATGATGTTGATAGGGTGAATAATTAGAAATAAAGTGAATAAAGATAAAATATGTAGGTTTTTTATATGAAAAGGTGTGAAATAATGATTAGAAATAAAGGTAAAAATGGAAAAAGTAAGGTTGTTCGGTAGTTTAGATGCCAAATCACAGTCAAAGCTATGGAAAAAAGAGTGTAAAAGGGTGGAAAAACATTTTCACCCTTTTTTTCTCATTACCAAATGAAGTCTAAAGATAAAATAACATAATGATTTTTTTTAAAAAAGGTAGATTATAAAAAAAGCCTTTTTTATAATGAAAAAGATATGTTAGAATGTGGAAAGAGTAGAGTTGGTTAAAAAGGTTGTGTGTAGAGAGAGAGAGGCAGGGAATAGGTAAAATGTAAAGGGGGGAAGGGGGTGAGGAAAAAAGTTTCCTTCATTTTCCAGTGATCCAAATTGCCCTTTAGGTAACCTTAGGATATCGAGGGTAGTGTATGCTTCGTATAAATATGGTGGCAGTGCATTCGGGGAAATCCCATTCATATTCTTTTACATTACCTTGTTTTGGAGGTAAAAAATTGAAAATTTTTGAACAATAATTTTTCTCACCAAAAAAGTGATTCATTCTTTTACCATCCACTTTTACTTTGTACTTTGCCTGTATAATAATTCCTCATCTAAACGACACAAAATATCAAATCAGTTAATCCATGTGGAATCTTGCTGTAATCTTTGTTTTATTTCTATCCGAATGGCCCTTAGGTGAAACAAAAATGACAGAACATTAACTAAAGTGGAGTCATTTGATGTCCTTTCTGACTTTTTGGGTTGTGCCACCATTCATTCATTCTCTTTCTATATATCCATACATCTATATATTCATTTCCTTTGGAATCCAACTCTAATTGTTAAGGTGCTTTAATACCCATGGAAGGTGTTATCTAGCACTCATCTTTAAATTACATACAATCCATTCACACCTAATGTGCCTTCTAAAGGTGCAAGAATAACCGAAAATTCACAATAATCCCAGATTCATGTTGGCTGTATCAATGTGAATAGTTTTAGATGCAATTTTAGGAAGTGGCCTTCATGAGTATTTAATCTGATTCATTTTTACCATAAAAGTCAAAGAAATGTAGTTTCCTGACTACAGGTGGATGTTATTCAGATGAAGTTGTCAGATTTGCTCAGGAGGATGTCTCCAGTGGGTAATTGAATATAGTAATGTTTATTTGGACCAAGTTTATCATCCTGATTATTTTTCTGAGTAAAACCATTTCGTTTATCTAAACTGATTGATAGGTTTTGTAATGGAAAGGGGTGTAGAAAATTGAGGGATTAAGAAGGTAGATTACTACATTATTAGATATATGCTGGGAAATGTTGCATGAGGCATGCAGTATTTTGTTGTGGATCTGGAGATCTTGGTTTCATATGTTAAGAACACGGATCTCTGCTTTTTAGTCTTACCATGATGACTGGATATCGCTCTCGGTAACACCAATTTGTAAGAAGGGTAGTCTTTTTAAACCCTAAAATTTTGGAAAGTGTTTTAACTCTGGTCATACAGAGCATAAGCATCCATTTTATATCTTTGGACAGTAAGTGTTTCGAATCCATGGATAATAACTATTTTTATGTTTGGTTCTACCTTTTCTGAGACCAATGTGGTGGCACTTTGAATAAGTCATGATTTGCAAGTTCTACCATTTATCTTAGTTGAGTGGAAAACCCTGCATAATTTGTCTATCCTGAGAAATTGTTATTGTTATGAAATATTGAAATTGGTCAATCAAAATTGTTGCGACCAACACGGAAGAAATTCTTGCCGATTTATTATTTTAATTTTGTTGTAGTTGTTGTTACTAGTTCAAGATTTCATGACCTATTCTTGTATTGATTGAGTAGCTACTTTAGGATTTGTATGATGCTGGAAATTAATCAAAAGGAAGATGCATCAAACATTTCTTGCATGTAACAAATGTAGGAAATGGGAAGTTAACACCTTCTCGGTATGAGTTTCTTGGTAATCTAGCTGCTGCTCCGTGACCCTAATTAACTGAAATGAAGTAACCACGCATCTTTCTTGATAGAATCTAGTGGCTTACATGATACCTGGTAACCCTATCTTAACAACATTTTTCATTAGTGTTGAACTTCTTATTTTCTACATTGTTGTTCTTATTAGTCTCTTGATTTGTAGTTTGTAACTGCAGCCTCCTTCGGCAGCTGATGAAATTAATGTTTGGGATTTGGTGGGGTGAAAATTCTTGTTGTTTGTTGAGATGATGACTAGTTTAGGTATATTCTTTATTTGAATGTAACTGTTTATCTGCAGCCAGTCGCCCATTATAGGACATCAAAATATCTATTTGTGTTAATTGGATAATCTCTGGAAATAAAATAACATAGTTTCAGTTAATGTCTTTAAGAACTGCAATGGCACGAATTCTAGCACTTAACAAATTGCTTATTAGAATCTAAATTCTCTGAGAGCAATTCTGTTCTATAAGGCATTTGATGTATTGCTAATGAGAAAAAATATTCTTTTAGTGTGTGTTTGGACTTTTGACACACCATGTAAAAGCTGAGTGTAAAATTTCCTCTTTTCTTCCAATGTAACTTTTACCTTACCCGAACAATCACAGTTTTTCTTATTATTACCTTTATTTTCAGTCATCACCCTACCTTTAATTGCAAAAAGGCATATCTATTTTGTTTTTATTCACTTGACAGCTGCCATCATCCCCAATCCTGCTAGCATTGCCTTGTATTTCTTTTACATTCTCCTGTCACATTCTCTCGTTTTTCACTATCCAAATGCACCCTTAGCACAGTTCTTTTTTTCATATTCTTGTTCTTGTTAGACCCCCC
>JAYJMB010007252.1:0-10372 GCA_036873735.1 Pouteria campechiana
ATATCTCAATTCATACAAATGGGCTAATACCCATATAATCAACCAAACATGCCTGGAATTTCAAACAAAGGGATAATCAATATCCCTAGCCAACTAATGTAAACAAATGCTTACTTACCTTAGATTCTTAGTTCCCAACCATTCCTCTAACTCTACACCTTTTCATCCTTTTCAGATCATCCTGTCTAGGGTAAAATCTCATTCATTACAAACATAACTCGAACTAATTTCTTCCAAACCAATGAATATGATTTATGTCTACACTCATATATCTCAATAAAGAATCTTAAATAATTTTCATATTTAACTATATAAAATTGAAATCCTTATACAACATAATTAACATGCCATTAACTTCAATGATCAAAACAAACCAGCTAGTTAAGTCCTCAACTCACCCAATTTGTCACTTAAACACTTTATAGTCAAAATCCTTTTTAACCCAAATGGGGTCTTTGTCCAAAAATTAGATTTTTCATTCCCGAACAACCCAAATAAATCTCAAAATAGTTTAATTCATATCTTAATTGTTTTTCCCCGTAATTATTACTGATAAACTACCAATTTGGGAAAAAATCATTGTTCACAGATTGGTTAGAAACCCTAGAAGGCCAAATCCATGGATTATTATGCCCAAATAACTATAATTAACCCATAAAATTATTTCCCTCATGATTTCTATTCCAAATTCATCATTTTCCCCCAAAAATTCTATAACTCAAAAACTCTAGTTCAATATGAGACATGAATTCTAATGGGGAAAATGACTTACGATGCAATTCATAGGTGGTCTTCTCCCATGAACAAGAATCTAAGCTCAAAGCTCCCATTAATTTACTCTACTTGTAAAAATTCGAATCTTCTTTCATTTCCACCATTCAAATGGCAAAAACTCATTTCCCTTAGCATGCTTGGATGATAATCTCTCAAAATCCACTTGTTTCCAAGTCCAAATGATAAGAACTTGGATCAAATGGAGTTAGAGCATAAAGTTTGGGACATGGGAGAAGAGACGGGATGGATGCAAATGAAAATGGAATGGGCCAAGTCTTTAAAAAGTCAGATTTTTTGGGGCTCCAACATGCCAGCAAACCCTTGCCTCGATAAGGTCTTGCTGGATGGACAAAATGTACAAGTTTTGGAGCCTTGTTGTAGCAAAAAGTGGGCTTGACACTATAGAAAATTGCCTTATTGAGGCAAGGAAAAGTCTTGCCATGGCAAGGTCTTGCTGGATGCCAAAAAATGTGTTTTCTAGAGGCTTGCCATGGCAAGCTCTTTTTGTCCAACATAGTGATATTATTTTAAGCATAACATTTGTATATGATGTTTAAATGACATGATTTTTAAGGCATTAGAAAGATAACTTCAAGGGATACAACTTTTATGTTAACAACTTTTTCCAAATCATCCCTCAAATATGTCAAAATATTCAATAACATTGACCAATGTCATTCATCTTGTTATTTTTTTGTCATTATTGATCATAACTTCCTCATATGACATTGGAATTGAGTGATTTTTCTTCCATTAGACAAAAATTTCATTATCTACAACTTTCATGTTGAATACTATTTCAAAATAATCCATTATCTATTCCTAAATTCAATCACAATGATCCTTTTTTCAAATTTAGCATTTACACTTATGAAAAATCACCATAGCCCCATTTTTACATAAAATATTTCAAATCTCCCAATAATTACTTCCCACACATCACATACATGAAGTAAATTATGTTCATGCCATTCACTACCTCATTTGAGGTCAATTATTAAAAATCACTTATTTAGTTATTTTTAACCGAATTCTCTCTAAATTTTCTGTTATAAATGATTTTGCATTCCAATTTCATTCCAAATTACACCCAAATCTTAAACCAAGATTCCCCACACATTACAGTACCTATGATAATCATATTAGGTCATTCATATAGATCATAATTGTGCCTTTGCTCAATTTCACCGTTTTAGTTCTTTTCTTTTTATTATTTTTATATATCCCAAAATACTAAAATTTATAGAATCCATGATCCAAACTCTACCCTTATCCACATGAGCAAATTTCAATCATCTCAAACATCATATAAGGTTATTCATTCATAGAAAGTTTTGTGATTTTATGAAAATCTCCTATTGAGTTCTTGTTACTTGAACATTTAACTCAATAGTTCAAAATTATAAAATTCTCTCAAAATTATGATTAAATATCTCATACACATCACATTATACATAATAATCATGCTACATTAGTCATTCAAGTCATATATATGACTTTATTCGAAATCACTACTTGGGTCAATTTCACTCAAAACTACTAATGAAGCCATTTTCTTTGTTCAATTAAGTTTTCCACAGCAAATTTTTTTATAAAACACCATGTATCACCTCAATTCCTCATTTTAATAAAATAAAAAAAAATTCTCCAAATTTCAACCCCATAGGTGTTAAATGAAGGAACTTTCTCTTATGAACAACTAGACAGATACTTCATCTATTATAAGTAAAAAACAAGCAACAGCTTGGCCGAATCATTGGTCTTCACTCAACATTAATAATGCCCTTTCCAAATTGATGAAAGAGTCGGCCATTATAGCAATACCTTGACCAGAGCTTATCGAGAAACTGGAAATCATCTTCTTCAAGGTCGACACTGCAGGCATTTCAACATACGAGGATTAAGCAAAAGTAAGAGAATTCAAAATATGCTAATCAGAATGGTCTTCTGTCATGAATGGAGTTCACTAACCATTAATGACTAGAATTTAAAGCTGCTATAAATAAAGCATCATTGGAATAGGAAGTAGTAATAAAGTATAAGAAAATTATTCAAAAATCCTCTTGAGAGCATTTACTGATCAAAGCTAAACCTTCTGCTATTCTTTAAGAGTCAAGAGCCTTGCATTCAAACTTTCCTCAACTTTCTTGAAGGCTCACAACCAACTTTTGGCAAGATCATTTACTTTTACATTTAATTTTCAGAAACCTTCCCTGTGCTTACTGAGAAATACCTGTGCTTCGACTTGTAATATCTATTCTTTATAAATTCCTTGAGCTAGTAGTTGAGACTAGACTCAAGAAGAGCTATGATTGTCTAAGTGCAGACAAGAGCCATTTATTCATGTTCCCTAGAGCTAAAATCTTGAAGAGTGCTAGTAGCATTATGAATATGTCCCTTAGAGCTAGAATCTAAAAGAGTGTTGGAAGTACCATTGTATTTCTGCTATTGGGAATAGTGGAACCCAAGACACTAAGAGAATAGTATTCTTGGAAAAGTGGAGTAGATTGTTTACTTGAACCACTATAAAAATCATTGTGTCTTATTTATTTGAGCATTCATTGATTGAGTGATTGATTGCAAGAGGGATGATTAATCCTAAAGGAAATTAAGTAATAATTTTTAAGTACCCAATTCACCCCTCCTCTCTTGGGTTTTAGCTTAATCTTTGGGACCAACAAAAACAACTTCATGGATTAATTATGATGATTTGGGTGTGAAAAATCATGATTTATGCTAAGCTAAGGTTTTATGAATAGTGAAATTTGGGGAAAATGCATGATTATTATGTAATTATCATGAAAGAAAATCTTAATAAGTAACATACAATATTTTGTAGCTTACTTGATCAGGAGAAATCCAACTTTGGTTGTAATCCATAACTTATTTGGAATATGGGAAAGGACCTTTGTGTATGGACTATGTGAGCCATAAATTAATTAGATTAAAGGCCTAGTTAGGTTATTCCTAAAGTTAAATATACATTAAGGATATGGTTTGATCATTGCATATGGTTGGAAATGAAATTCCCTTAAGGCATTGTGTTGACATGTATGAATTAAATGATGCATCTTAGATGTTTGATCAAATGCTCAAATAAGAGACATTAACTCAATGTATTCAATACACGAATTACATAATGAGAAAGGAACTAAAGAAGAATATAAATTAGATGGCCTTATGGTTAATGTTAAAGTACAACTATGCACTACGAAGTGTTATTAGATTTATTAATGGGTTGATTGATAGCAGCTAAATAGTATAATTAATTGACTTTATGTAAATTAGTTAACATTATCTTTGTACATGATAGATGGGATGTTAATGGATCTTAAATTGAATGTGTTATTGAAGAGGTCTGGAAATAGTGATCTACAAGAAAACCCCCAAATATGACTCAATTGGAAAAATGCATAACGGAATGATAAGATACTTAATACATGTGTGAATTGAATTGGGATGCATGTTACATGTGTAAGACCAATTGAGAATAGAGGAAAAGTCATGGAACCTAAGGAATTGTAGAATATGAAGAAGGATAATGTAAGTAAGCTTTTGTCTTAATGGACATATGAATGGGGATAGTAGATATCCAATTTGTTCTATCCGAGCATGTATGTGTGAATGTTGGGGATAGTGAGTATCCCTTAGATTCAATGAATAATGTTTCTTTTATAATATGTATATGCATTTCTTGGAATAAAAAGAATCTCATATTTGTTGTTTATTCTTATGTATGGATGCCTAAATGAGAGGGATAAAGAACATCCCATACTTTTGTATGAAAAAAATGTTATTGTATGACATGAATGTATTTAGCATGGGAATAATGAATGTCCCAAATATTTGTTAAATGATGGTTATTGGTATTGGGAATAATATGGATAGGCTATGGATGACATGCCTTAGAATGAGTAATGATTGTGACCAGTAGAAGTGGTAAAGTGAACATGTATAAATTAGGACATATTGATCTGATTGAATGTAAATAGATGTGAATGCTTAGATAATGAAATGATATCATGAGCATGTGGACAGTATCATATTGTTTTGTATTGTTATGAATTCTAGTATCTGACAGAATAATATGTGTAATGAATTTGATTACAATCACTAAATGTTGAATTTGAAGATGCTATTTATTGGTTTTCATTATTGTTTACTAATATGCCTACTTACTGAGTTCACTCAAAACTTATGCCTACTTTATTTTATTTTTAGCTGGCTAGTCAGGTAAAGAATCCCAACTGTGGATTGGTATTGGTCAGCAAGATTTAAAGACACTTTCCTTATGGTATTATAATTTGGAATTGATATTTGTATGTAATTGTATATTTGATGTAAAGGATTCAAATGATGTATAATGTAATGCATTGTCATGTCATACGGATGTATATATTATTGTAATAGAATGATATAATTCCCCTAGAGTGTATTACCATCATGATCAATTCCGAGCAAACCACTATGGGTATGGGTGTATATTATGTTTTGTGTTAGAAATTTATAATTATCAATATTTCATTATATATGATGAATGCATGAATAGGTTTAAATTCATATAATTCATGGTAGTCTTTGCTGGAGTTTTGACAAAATATTCCCTTAAAATGGAAAAATTGTCAGGGAATGGTAAAAAGCATAGACCCTTACACGGGGCATTATAGAGTGGTATTAGAGCCAAGTGATTAGCTGATTCCATAAGTGATAAGCCTAAATTCATGATGGCAATGGAATACTAGAAAGAAACAAGAAGTGACATGCCAATACAAGTTGATGCACCTAAAAGAAACATGAAAGAACATTAGTTTAAGGGGAATTTGAAGGCATGAGGAAGGAAATAGACGACATGTAAATGATAATTGTGAATTGATATGATAATGCATAGATGATGTAAAATAAAATTAATACGAGAGTGTTTTGAATAGGTGACAAAGGTATGCTATGTTTAGAGTAGTGTAGGGAAGCATGATGGTGCCTATATATGCACCATATTTGAGATTGACAGTGTATTTGAAATTACAATGTTAAAACTATGAAGTTTCATCAATACGTATTGGAAACTAAATTCAGTTTTGGTTTGTTTAATTATATATTGACAAAATCATTGGATTCCTTGATCAAAGTGGTTGTGTGAACTTTGTTGGCTACTTGATTACATTGATTGAATATGATATGTTTATGTATGATTGAATAACCAGTTAATCTGTTGATTTGAATGAATTGGGAAGTGTCCCATGATTGTGTTGAGTTCACCATGGTTGAATTGAATTGTGTTGATTGATAATGTAATTGATAAATTTGTGTATATAAGCCTCATTTACTTTAGTTGATATATTTTGATTGAATGTAAAGTGAGATGAATGCTTGAAAAAAGTATATACTTGGGTTAATGATTTAATTTGGTATGAAATTGGGTTTAGCAATTTGATTGAGAATTGGAGGCATGCTTGGATTGTGAATGAGAATTGGATGCATGCTTAGATTGGGGATATTTTATAGACTAAGGTTTAAATGCATGCTTGAATTTCGATACTAGTTGGAATATAATTAGTATGTAGTTGAGTTTGGTTTCCTAGGTTTGGCTATTTGAATGAGGTTTGGACAGTTATTTATTTGGTTGAGATTTGGATACTTAGCAATTTGATTGAGGTTTGGATGCATGGATGAGGTACATGCTTGTATTTGGATGCCTCTTGGAATAGGATTGATATCTATTTGAGGTTTGGATGCCTCCAAGAATATGATCGTTGTGAATTTGGATTTGGGTGCTTGTCAGGATGGCTTACTTGGTTATTCAGGATCTCACCCTTGAAAGAGCTTTATTTGATGATGTCTCCTGTAATGGTGAAGAGGCTTGATCAGCCTATTGTGTGAGACTCTTCTAATTACTTAGTAGGTGTGGATGGAGAACTTACAATCCCTAGGTTGTAGTGATGGCTAGATACCATAGATGGTATTGATAATGTTGTTATGGATCTTGTAACATTTGTAGCCAGGTTGCAAGAATAGACCAAAACACACTAAAGTTATAAGAAAGTTGAGTTCACTTCGTTGTGGCTGAGTTCACTTGGTTTTAGGCCTCCTGAGCATGGTATTGATTGGTAGCAAGCTAGATACAATGGATGACTAAGTATAAAGTATGAATATAGTTATGCTGAAGTAGAGGTGCTAATGATTCAAATGTGAGTAGAATTGATTGGGTATGAACAGTATTTTAGTGGACTCTTCACTAGAAATTCTTGTTAATGCTTGTATTGGGTGATTTGATTAATGTAATTAGATGCAATGTTATGGCATGATTCCTAGATGTTATGTTAGAAATTGGAGTGTTGTTTACTGCATTCCATGGATGCAATTAAAGTGTTGTAAAGGATGGCATGTCCATGTTTCATTGAATGATTTTGCTTGTGATCATTTCAATTGAATGAATTATGAATAGGGATACTGAATATCCCATTTTTTTGTATATGGACTTGAAATTTTACAATGTGGGCTTTTGTAAGTGATTTGTTGGTGTTAGGATTGGGAAGGATACACTATGTATCCTTGTATATCGATTGACATTGGATGTTGCTTTTGTTGAATTGAACCACATTGATTGATAATGTGATTGATGGATTTGTGTATTCCTTTATACCAATGGCATTGAATTGTGGTATGAATCTAAGTTGCTTAGTTAATGCATTTTGATTGATTCAATTAAGTGAATATGTACATTTGTATATTTGAGGAAATAACAATAAACAAGTGACACTGAAAGTTTTGAGGACAAAACATTTTATAAGGAGGGTAGTTTGTAACACATGAGGTGTTGAAAATGGGAATAAAATTTTTTAATTGATTATAGTGATGATTTGAGATGAGAAAAATTAATTTTGAAATGAAATGGGGTAAATATACATATACGTATTTTAGTTGGGTTAAATGAGATTATGTAACTTACAAAGTTTATATGAGTGTTGGCATGACTTGATCCTAGTAAATTGAAATATATTTCTTGATTTATCATTTTAGGATAAAATGTATATGACTTTATACAATTCTGAAGAAAATTTTGTAGTTTATGTTTTGAGCACAAGTGCGTGAAAGCATGAAGTTGTATATGAAACATGTGTCACTTACATCCAATTTTTGGTAGAGATAAAGGATGATTTTGAAAAAGTGTTTAACAAAAAAGTTCTAACTCTTTAAATTATCTTGACAAGAATCAAGAATCATGTGAATTGAATATCATATGAAAACTTTAGAGATAAAATACTACAGTTGTCTCTAGAGCTTTGTATTGTGTTTGAAACAAAAGATGTCACTTTGAGGATACGCTACTCATAAGTGAGGCCAAAGTAGACAACATGATAAATACAAAAGTTGTATGTCTTGAAATTATCTTTCCAAAGCATCAAGAATCACATAAATCACATATTGTATGAGGTAGTTACAACCAATTTACCAAAACCACTCTTGGCAGGCAACAGTTTAATGCCACGACACTAAAATTTAATGCCACGACATTGCTTCAAAAAATGGATAGTAATTTAATGGTAGGGCATTGGAACCCTATGCCATGACATTTAGGTTGCTGGTGCATTAGAGCACCAAAAAAATTTGGTTTTTAAGGCTTGTTTTAGCCCCTTTTCATTTCTTATCTTCTTCTTCCCTTCTCCCATGCCCTATCCTTTTTCACCAACCCTTGGATGCTCCAACACCTCGTGATTTTAACTTGTAATCTACTTTGTTTACATGGTAAATTGATCAAGCATACTTTTATTTTTATTTAGATAGTGGAGAAGGAAAGGAGAAACTGTTTTGCTGTAACCCATGGGAATATCTTGGAGATTTGGAGCCAAATTCATGTCCTAGGGAGGAAGCCACACATAGATTCGAAGGCAAGCCCCTTTGTTTCCATTCAATTTGATTGTTTTACCTTGATAGGATTTCTTGCTAATTCATGAACAATGATTTTAGGGGTTTTGATATGGAATTGATATGGGAATCATAGGGAAAATGACTTCATGGATTAATTATTTGGTCATGAAAAATCATGATTTATGCTAAGCTAGGGTTTTGTGAACTGTGAAATTTGGGAAAACTTCATGATTAATGTGTAATTTCAATGAAAGAAAAGCTTAATAAGCAACATATAATATTTTGAGGCTTAATTGATTAGGAGAAATCCAACTTTGGTTGTAATCCATAACTTATTTGGAAATTGGGAAAGGATCTTTGTGTATGGACTATGTGAGCCATAAATTAATTGGATTAAAGGCCTAGTTAGGTTAGTCCTAAAGTTAAATATATGTTAATGACATGGTTTGATTATGGCATATGGTTGAAATGAAATTCCTTTAAGGCATTGTGTTGACATGTATGAATTAAATGAAGTATCTTAGATGTTTGATCAAATGCTCGAATAAGAGACATTAACTCGATGCATTCAATACATGAAATACATAATGAGAAAGGAACTAAAGAAGAATATAAGTTAGATGGCCTTGTGGTTGATGTTAAAGTACAAGTATGCACTTGAAGGGTTATTAAATTTATTAATGGATTGATTGATAGTAGCTAAATAGTATAATTCATTGACTTCACATAAATTAGTTAACATTGTCGTTGCAAATGATAGATGGGATGTTAAATTGAATGCATTGTTGAAGAGGTCTAGAAATACTGATCTAGAAGAAAACCCCCGAATATGACTCAATTGGAAAAATGCATAATGGAATGATAAGATACTTGATACGTGTGTGAATTGAACTTGGATGCATGTTACATGTGTAGGACCAGTTGAGAATAGAGCAAAAGATATGGAACCCAAGGAATTGTAGAATATGAAGAAGGATAAGGTAAATAGGCTTTTGTTTTGATGGACGTATGGATGGGGATAGTAGATATCTCATTTGTTTCTATTCGGGCATATATGTGTGAATTTTGAGGATAGTGAGTGTCCCTTGGATTATAGTGAATGATTTTCCTTTTATAATATGCATATATATTTGCTAGGATAGAAAGAATCCCATTTATGGTTTTTATTCTTGTGTATGGATGCCTAAATGAGAGGAATAGAGAACATCCCATACTTTTGTATGAAAGAATGTTATTGTGTAACATGAATGTATTTAGCATGGAAATATGAATATCCCAAATATTGTTAAAGATAGTTATTGGTATTGATATGCCTCAGAACGAGTAATGATTGTGATCAATAGAAGTGATAAAGTGAACATGTATAAATAAGGACATATTCATCCGATTGAATGCAAATAGATGTGAATGATTAAATTATGAAATGATATTATGAGCATGTGGACAATTTCATATTATCCTATATTGTTATGAATTCCAGTATTTGACAGAATAATATGTGCATCAAATTTGATTGCAATCATTAATTATTGAATTTGAAGATGCTATTTATTGGTTTTCATTATTGTTTACTAATATGCCTACTTACTGAGTTCACCCAAAACTTACGCCTTCTTTATTTTAATTTTAGTTGGCAGGTCGGGTAAAGAATTGTTCGAGGAAGAAACGAAATGCGAACGGAACGTCATGACCGGGACTGGTCTCCTTTGGAATGAACCAGAGGATATTCCAT
>JAYJMB010007253.1:0-10369 GCA_036873735.1 Pouteria campechiana
ATTTACTTTTTTGCAGGAAAAATCATTACATATAATTTGATAATGTATTTAATGATGGTATGAATTGAATTGAAAATTTGAAGAATTAGGCAAATGCAATAGCCAACAAACCCACGATGCAATACACAGATTTATGTGGAAAACTCCTTAAATGGAAAAAAACCATAGGCAGAGGAGGTGAGTTTCATTATATCAAAGATTGAGTACAATCAAGAGAGGAGAAAGAGAGAGACGACAATAAAAGAAAAATCTTCAAAGATGCTAAACTTTTTTTCTATCTATAGTAATAACATATATTTATAGAAAACCCTAGTATTTTCAGAATCTTATGTACATATGGATTTTTTTCAAATAGTTTTACGCAAAATTTTCAAAAATATGCAAAACTATTGAAAATCCATCCGTATGAATCTTGCTGCTGGCGTCGGCTCATTGACTGTTGTTGCCTCGTAAAATCATCGTCACCATTAGCGCCACTTCGCTGTCCACGATTCGCAGTGCGGGGGCAAAGCCCCTGCACCCTAGGGGAGATTGTGGTGGGCTATAAGATTAAGCCTAGTAGCTTAATCTCTCCGCTACCACTACAAATTTCCATAAAAAATTCATGCTTATTGCATTGTAAGATCTTTGAACTAGTCAAAATAGAATTTGGGTCATCATATGCTAATAGAAAAACTATTAAGAAAAAAGGTGATTAGTATTAAAAAATTAAACTTTTATTTTTGAAAAGAAATTAGGTAATGTAAAAGGGACTATAATGATGCGTGATGTTATTTTTACATTTAAAATTACATTATTTAGCATGCTTATCTCCATCCGCACAGCTTCAAACTCATGGTTAAGCTTCTTTTACTATGTACATGCAAATGTGTACAACAACTAACAACTAAGTTATGCAGTATAAGATCTCAAGACCGGACCATATATATATATATATATATATATATATATATTTGTATGCACACATTCGGGGGTTGGTTTAATAAGGGCGCTTAGATGGAGAGAACTCGGTGACAACGTTCCAGTTGCACGATGCTCGTTCGCCAATCGCAGCCATCCGCTTGCCCCATGTCGAAAACGTCGCGTACTCGCAGATGGGACTGGCTGGAGGAAAAGACTGCGCTCGGTTTTGGTGCAGAGTCAAATTCGAAAAACACAACCCTCCCTGCCCTCTGCCCTCTCCCTGCACAAGCTCACTATTGCCGGCCGAATCGTCCCCATCGCCCTACGAAGGAGATGCCTTGCGAAGACCCAGAACCCATCGCCTCCGTCGATGGCCGCTGCCCTCTCTCTGCCCACGCTCCTCATCGCCCTGCAAAGGAGACTCCCAACGAAGAACCGGAACCCATCGCCTCCGTCAACGGTCGCTGCCCTCTCCCTGCCCACGCTCCCCATCGCCACGCTGGTTTCAGTACCTAGCACATTTGAAAGCCACAACGCCCATCGCGCCCTCTCCCTGCCCATGCTCCCCATCGCCGCAGATGCAGAAAGAGCTATCGTCGCTGGACCATGCTCCTCGGAAGCTACGAATACCGTCACTTCAGCTACAAGAAGCTAGAAGCAGCCACCAACGGTTTATCCCAAGAAAGGGCATCCATGGAAGCGTCTATAGAGCCGCCATTGATGGTGGGAAGCTCGTCGTGGCCGTCAAGAAGACGACGGTGGCGGAAGAAAACTGCAATGTCAGCAGCAGTAGCTGCAGTGGCAACAACAACCCAATCGACAACGAAATCGAAATCCTCTCCAGTTGCTTCATTTTACTTGGAAATGAATTGCTTTTGTTCAGTTGCTGAGGACCAAAGGAGTTATATTGTTTTGGTAGCCATAGGTACAGGTTGGGCATGGAAAAAATTTTGGCATGAAAAATTTATTTTTTAGGTTTTTTGACTATGTTATTTTTTGCCCTTTTAATTAGGTGTATGAAAACACCCTTCCGTGTCTTTGTCGGCATTTTCCTTTTTTCAATGGCACAACTCTCTTGGACTTGGTATGGTGAACTCATGCACATCCTGTTCAAGCATATATATCTTTTCAAGATTTCTGTGTTATCATGGGCAGTAGATTAATTTCTGGCTTCCAATTGAATGATTTAGCTTGCTGTTACTACATCCTTTTCTTGTAGGTCAATTCCTAGAATAGCGTAATGGAAGTTAGTGGGGTTCTGAGTTTCAGTTGTGCTAATATTGTCACCGCCATCTGCAATTTGCTAGGGGCATTACAACCTTTAGCCTCTGGTGGAAAAGATAAAAATGTTCAGCAGCAGTCTGGAAGGTAGAAAGCAGCAGGACAGGTATCTTTTTAAATCTAATGCGATTTCTATTACATGACCCAGTTTACTTTAAAACTGAAGCTAGGACCTCCAGGCATGACTTGGTCTACTCACATTCTTCTTTCAGTACCTTATCTACTTTTAATTTATGGTTAAAATTAAAGCATGTTTTGCTTGTATAAACTGCTATCTTTCTAATTACCAATGGGTCATGCTGCTCAAGTATTTCTTTTTATTGGCTTGTCTGATCTGATGTACTCATGCAACTGTTAATGTTCTTCTCATTTTAGCATTGTTTGTACCTTTTTTTATTGCCAGAAATAGTGTTGTTGCATTTGTCCTAATGGTTTTATTCTGCATTAGAAATGTTGAATACTTGCTTCTGATTATTATCAACCTACTATTAGTTTACCTTTCCCTATTGTGTCTATTGTCGATATGCTCCATTTATTGGAATGATTCTCTCTGAGATACACCTGATTTGATATTAAGATTTTGTGAGTTGTGTGTAATTAACATACTATGGTTGGTTTATAGAACTTGGTGCACCTTGGAGACTTGGTCAATAGAGTTGCAGAGATTGGTCGTATTGAGTGCTCAGCACGAGTCGAGCTGATTGATTGTGTAATGGAGGTTTGATTGTGCTCAATCCTCGCATCGCTCTAAGTGATCTTCATCGATCCTACACCATTGAGTCAGAGGAGTTCAAGAAAGCATCAACCTTAGCAGCTGACTAAGGGGTCAACCTCAAGCTTTTTAGATGCAGCTGTTATATTATCATAGGCTTTGAAAATTCTGTAGACTCGAATGAAAAAAAAAAGAGCATTCCATGTTGTAAAAGATGCTGCTCAATTCGAGCTTGTGCTTTTGAACTAATTGAGTTCAAGTCCCATGTATTTATTTTACAAAAGATTGAATGAAGATCTTCTCTTTGCGTTGTGATCTGATGACTTTTATTTTCTCTTTGCCAAAATGGTGCACTCTTCGAAGCATGCTCGACATCCTTTAGCTATAAAAATCATTTCTACGCACTGGTTATTGTTACATGGTAAGTTATACAGAAGTATCTGATTCTAAACAATCGAACACCAAAAACAAGGACATTATGTTCACACAGACACAGACAGCAGTACGAGTGTAAGCGTCATGCTCTGTCCCACACTTTTAAGTAAATAGATATTTTTTGTTGTTACCAAAACTATTAAAACTGTTATCCCAGAACAATAATACCGTCATTTCAACTCTCAGGATCTCTTTCCGAAGGTTAATACTCTGGCCAACTTTTTGAATCAAATCATTCCATGATCGTCACTTCTATTTCAATACATCAACTCGGCTTGTTTCAAAGGTTATCTCTCAACTCACCGGCAAAAACAGAAGTACATCACTGTGACATCTAGGACAAACATTTTCAACCCAGAGACCATTTGTTGAGCCTTCTGTCCATTCAGTCAAGTTTTTAAACAATCATTATTGAAATAAAAGGGCCATTAAGGACCCCGCTTGCATACGACAGCTATAAAGAATCTCTTAAGCAATCCATCCACTAGCACTAGTAAATTTGTACAAAAACCAAATTGCGCCATCCAACTCCAAAACCCAGCTGCCATGGAAGACCATGCATGATTTGTCTGGTACTAATGATAAACTTTATTCCCCTAACAACCTTGGAAAAAATTGCAGCACTTCCCTTTACATTGGAACTCAATTCATTCATGAGAAGAAACAGCGATGCATGGCCAATTAATCACTTTCAACGCATTTGATTGAAAATGATAAACACTAGAAAGGCATTTTCACTTTGGACCAAACACCAACTCATTTAATATCATTTATGAAACAACATCACCAAGACATTGGCTACAAGCACAAGTCATTGACTCGAATGTTTCTCACTTGCAAAACATTAAAAAGGCAAAAGAAAAGGAAAAATATTAAAAGAATAAATAACCAAAACCAAAAGGCAAAAAACTGCTAGAGAAATGAATCCCAAATCCTTAGGAAGACAAGATGGATTGCAATGCAAGCTGCTGCAGAGAAGACCAGGTCGATGCAACAACTGAAACTGCTTCTCTGATTTCAAAAACAAAGAAAGTGAGAAAGGACAGACATCACAAGCCAACAAGTTCACAAGCCAGCAAGTTTTTGTGCAGGTGCTAAATTTGGAAGCCATGGACAGAACAAGGCACTGGAAAATTGTAGGTTGCAGTGCATACACTGGGGAGGGGTTGATTGGGGGATTTGATTGGCTAGTGTAAGACATTGGACATATCATTTCAAGTGCACATAATTGCTGAATATATATTAGACCCAATCAAGTGAACTGATTGGCTGTTGTTAGATACTAGCATTTCCAAACTGTGGCACACTCGATGAGTGGGTTCTCTGATATGTACCGGACTCATCTCTTCTGTAAATGGGTTCTGTCGATCATCGGCATTATTATCCTTGAGATTGACTCTTCTAAATTTGCTACTTGAGCACATTATTTAGACACTCCTTATTTTCTCTGATGTGTTTTGATTGTATTCAATCCAACAGTTGTATTTATCTTTGGATACTTAATTATGATATCCAATGATACCTTAATAGGAAAATTTAGTAGATTTAGCGTCAGAAACTACTCTCAAATTCTTATCATCAAGATATAAATTCATTCAATGCAAATTGCTAGAAGTAATCGACACAAGGAAACAGAATTATCAGATTGGCAGTCACTACCAACTATTTTTTATTAAAAAAAAAGTTGGAAACAAATACAATGAATCGTATGAAACACGAGAAGATTCCAAAAATGGCCAGTCTCTTTATAGATGTTACACCCAGAACCGGGGAGAAATCCAAAACGGAAGACCCAATAACAAATTCAATTGAAACCGTGTAAAAAAAAACCGGCTTTGCTTAGAGCCTATCGTGGAAGTCGTCCTTTTTAGCTGTAAACCTGAAAATTAGAAAACTCCTCCTGCTCCGAACATCCCAATCAGCCATTTCTTGTTCAATCTGATCCCAGGCATCCTTAATACCACATCCAACTTCCTCCTTCCAGAATTCTAACAATCTATTTCAGAATCCGCTCTGACTTATTCTCGATAACAACCCCCACAACGCCTTCACAACTGCTGCAGTCTACAACTATACTAGTCTGCTCTTCCGCCAAGCCTACCCCAGACTGCATATTCGATTTTCTTCTAATTCTCAAAGAAATCCCACTCGAATGTTTCGAGGCCTTGAGCAATATCTTCATTTGTTTTAAATATTGGACTGGAATTCCTTGTAAGATTTGTAAGATTTCCCCTAATCCTCCAAGAAACTCTCTTATGCAGAGACCTAAGGCAATTCACTACCTCGCTCATCGACGGCCGCCTCTCTGCCTCTGCTCGTACACATCGCTCTTCCAAGATGGCAATCTGCCGCATCGTGAAATGATCCTTGGGTGGCCGGATCCTCGAGTCATAGAGCGAATCCCACCTGCTCGATTTTACAATTGGGACTGCCCAATCTACTATAGAAGGTGGGCTGTAATTCACATCGATGGCGTTCCATCCACTCAACAACTCTAACAAGAGAATTTGAAACTGAAGACGTCGCTCTTCGTGCTGAGATTCTCCGGCGTGATATACCAAGGATCAAGATAGCCCATCATTCCCGCCGGCGGTGTCGAACGAATCCGAACGTCTTCGACATGCCCTCTCAGGGCTAGTCCAAAATCTCCCAACCGGGCATTCCAGTTTTCATCGATTAGCACGTTCGACGACTTTATATTTCTGTGAATTACCGGCAACTCCGAAAGATGCAGTGCTTCGATGGCCTTGGCACAATCTACAGTGCAAAGCGGACGCGCCGGCTCCACCCATGCGGACTCCAATTGCCATGCAAGTGCTCGTGGAGCGACCCTTTTGCCATGAATTTGATGACGACGCGGGCGGGCGGGCTCCATTCGCAGGCGTCGACGCTGTATCCGACGAGATTGACAAAACCCACGTTGCGGATTTTGGAGAGGATTTCGATTTCATTGTTGATTGGGTTGTTGCTGCCACTGCACCTGCTGCTGCTGACATTGCAGTTTTCTTCCGCCAACCCTTTTGCCCTGAATTTGATGACGACGCGGGCGGGCGGGCTCCATTCGCAGGCGTCGACGCTGTATCCCACGTTGCGGATTTTGGAGAGGATTTCGATTTCATTGTTGATTGGGTTGTTGCTGCCACTGCACCTGCTGCTGCTGACATTGCAGTTTTCTTCCGCCACCGTCGTCTTCTTGAGAGCCACGACAAGCTTCCCACCGTCAATGGCGGCTATGTAGACTCTGCGATGGCTGCCCTTTCTTGGGAGAAACCGTTGGTGGCTGCTTCTAGCTAGCTGAAGTGACGGTACTCGTAGCTTCCGGGGAGCATGGTCTGGCGACGACAGTTCCTTCTGCGTCCGCGGCGATGGGGAGCATGGGCAGGGAGAGGGCGCGATGGGCGTTGTGGCTTTCGAATGTGCTAGGGCACCGAAACCAGCGTGGCGATGGGGGGCATGGGCAGGGAGAGGGCAGCGGCCGTCGGCGGAGACGATGGGTTCCGGTTCTTTGCAGGGCGTCTCCTTCGCAGGGCAATGAGGAGCATAGTCAGGGAGAGGGCAGCGGCCGTCGGCGGAGGCGATGAGATCCGGGTCTTCGCAGGGCTATGGGGAGCTCGTGCAGTAGAGGGCAGAGAGCAGGGAGAGGGCAGGGAGGGTTGTGTTTTTCGAATTTGGCTCTGCACCAAAAAGGAGCGCGGTCTTTTCCTCCAGCCCATCCCATCTGCAAGTAGGCGACGTTTTGAACGCTGGGCAAGCGGCGGATGGCTGCGATGGGCGAACGAGCATCGTGCGGTTGGCACATCGTCCGCACCGAGTTCTCTCCATGCGAGCTCCTCATTAAATCAAACCATATATACATATATATATATATATATATATATATCCTATATCTATATATATGTTGTCTTCTACACTGCCCTTTTCTTGCTATTAATGTCATTGGGTTTCACATTATGATAATATAAGGGATAGCATAGTCCTTGAGAGATCCCCAACAGTTGTATGTTTAATCTAGTTTAGTGACTTTCCAAACGAGCATTACCCAGCTGCAAGCTATAGGGATGCAAACGGGTTTTGATAGGGGGCCGCGACACAATAATTGTGAGACTCCTGTGCTTTTGGGCCATATTCAAGCCATTTAAAGTGGGGGGTGGTTTTTTATCACAGTCGAGACAAAAACGAATTTCCGCCAGACTTGTGCCAGCTGAAGCGAACTAGAAGGAAATCAAGAAGAGATAAAAGCCCCACATCGACTCCATTGATTCTTATACGGTTTGAAGATCTGAGTTATGGTTCAGGTCTTGGAGTTAACAAAAAGTTCTCGTCCAGAGAATGTGTCACAACGTTCAATTGGTGGTGACTAATGACTATCCATTTGGAGGGGCCAAGAAGACGATGATCAATCCGCATTCAAAGGGTCAGACGGCTAATCTAATGTGATGGTTACGTAATGAAAAGAAGGCCACAAATTAACAGCTCCAACCGTCTCTGGAAAACGAGAATTTTCTCCTCCAACTGGGTGGCAAAAATGGCTATGACAAGTCAGCTAGAGCCTAGAAAGAACCATGAAATCGTGAAGTCTTTACTTCTTATACGATTATTTATGTAATGTTTGTGTCTAAGATCTAAAAATCCTGCTAATCTATTATTTTAGATGGACAATACAATAACTACTTGTAATTAATTCTTTCCCCTCAATTTTGGTCTTAGCCATACTCTCTACCGTATGGATGGGCTTTGATCTGAGAATGCAGTCTAGTATGAGAACGTGGCTCAGATTGGGCTCATTAAAGACTTTGGAAATCTCAGTGTGACCCAGTAAATATCATGTCGACAAATCACAGCATGGCATCCACCGGTTTGCCCTCTTTCTGGTAGCTCAAACGTTGCAGATGAAATGAGTACCTCGAGTCTTCCAACTCACCAACGCATGCTCTCTGGTCATTAGTCGGCCTGCTTTTAAAGGCTACACAAAACCATGGCGTGCGCCACCTCCTTTCCCCCTTTCAACGCATCTGCACCTTGAGGATTCCAACCGACCAATGCATGCTTATGCAAACATGGTGTGAACCTTCCAGATTCCCCCTCTGAATCTATCTACATTCAACCAAATTCTTATACTGTTATTTTTGAACCATTGAAGGAATGCTTGTCTAATCTGATATCCGAAGCATATGCAATCATGATAAAATTCAACAGACGGGTGTACAGACTGCAGAGTAGTTGATTGGATCTATATTGCTCAAAGCAGCTTTGGATGTGCTTGTTATAGTCGACTGATTAGATTGTCACAATCGTCCAATCAATTTCATTTTACAGGATGGCACATATATAGATCATGATAGTGAGGAAATGGACAGTCCAGATTTCGCCAATGGACATGCCGAAACTACCGACTCTTCCACTTCCACCGCACCCAGCAGCAACGCGACTTTGGTGCTATTAGAGAGCTTTCGCGCTTGTAGGTATTGTACTCGGAAAATTGATCTGAACCGTCTATTAGCAAGCAATATATTTCATTGATCACCATGTGAAAGTTGCACTGGTCCCACTAATGCTTAATGTGACAGATGTAATGGTTAAATTTGCCAATACGATTGATTATTTCGGACCATTTGACATCCATGATGGAACCAACTGAGCAAATCATGAAACGCCCATCAAAGCATATTTCATGCTCATCTGATGCTTTAATGGCATCCTATAAAATATAACCTTAACATATAAATAAACATTCTGCGTCATAAGTGTCTCATTTAACTAAGAGAATTGTATCCTTTAGTATACTACCTGAGTGCACTGGAACGTTTCTTTTGTACATATCGGCGTTTCAGCACTTTCCACCACTATTTTCTTCACCTGTCACAACCTCGGTAAGAAGAGAAAAGAAAAAGCCAGCTGGTGTCTGAAGAAGAGGGTATCCGAAAGCCTCTTGTTTGAACTACGGTCACTATTGCCAGGTAAAAAGTAGCTTCTAAATCCTTTAACTGGGTTGTTTGGTTTAGAAGTATTTTTGGTTCGGGTTTTTAAAACCTTGTCTTTTTTGATTTGATATTTATTTTTCTTTAACAGATTTTTAACATTTTGGTCTAGTAATTTGTATTTTCATCATTAATCTCTTTTTTTTTTTAAAATTCTTTTCTTATTTGTCTTTATTTATTATTTAAGTGAGATTGTCCTAAATTCTGTTGACATACGCAACTTTTCATTTATGAATGGTATTTCCAGCATTTTTTTTATTGTGCTTACAGTTGACTTTATACAGATCGGTTCAATGTAATATTGAGATATTTCTTCTCTTATTTCTTCTGCCTTCTTTGCATGAATGAAGCATGGCTATAGAGTTGAAGCGAACGGAGCCCGATTTAATGCTATATTACCCTTGAAAAGAGTTCTAGGAAAGTTTTATATAAAAAAAGTATCGTTTAGAAATAAATTCGGATCGTCTTTGGAATCGTTTGAAATAAAAAAAATTAAAAATTACAAAAATACTTTAAAATTATAAGGTTAACTTCATGAATTATCTAATATCTTTAAAAACTGCAAATAAAATGAGTTAAATAACGTACTTATTTAATATCCCAAGCAGAGAAATTGCTCTACTGTCAGTGTGGTAGCATCTACAGGATATCTGGTTGACTGCCGCTAACTACTTGGCTGATTGCCTCGGGGAAGCACTCCTCTGTGACTCGGAAAAGCTCAACCGAGGGCGTGCTTTTGCTTGTACTGGCATTCATTCCTTCCTCACCAAGTAATTGCTTTTTTGGACTTCTATCTCCACGATTATAGTTGAGAGAGAAATGAATCTTCCTTTGTCTTACCATGATTTGGATTACTTGCCAATGAAATTGATTATTTAGCTTAATTTTCAATCAATTATCAGAATTAATATTTCTCCAGATTGGTAACAATTAAAAATCCACTCCAACTCAACATACGGAGAGGCCGATTTTACTCCGACCCTCAAATTCAGAGGTAGTGCAATGAATGCCTCTGAATTTGATTATTGATTGTCGCATAAGCCTTGTTGATGAAGCAACA
>JAYJMB010007254.1:0-10368 GCA_036873735.1 Pouteria campechiana
TAGGTTGAAGGGTATGATAATTATTTTATATTTTTAAAAACCTAAGAAAACTATATGCAACTGAGATGGAATGACTCCATATAATAGTATATGCGGCCAACGTTAGTTTCATAACACGTTATGCATATAATATTATATGATGTCAACATTGACTGCATATAATGTTAGGTTTAAATTACAAATCATCTGCATCATGCTATGCATATAAATTTTATTTAAGTATTTACATTTAAATTTTATAACATAATCGATATTTTTTTTCATTTTAACAAAAAAATATATTTTTCCTTTTATATTAATTAGGTGTTTATGAGTTGTGTAATTATTCTTAGGTATTGTTTACTTTAATAGATGAAAGAAAATCATTTATATATATAAGTTAAATGTCATTTCTATGTATACAAGTTATTTTTAATTTATTTCGAAGGGTATGATAATTATTTTATTTTTTAAAAAGTAAAAAATATTATATGCAACTGACACAAAATGATTGAATATAATAGTATATGCAGTCGGTGTTAGCTGCACATAAAATTAGATTTAAATTGCAAATCATCTACATCATGCTATGCCTAAAAATCTTATTTAAGTTATTTAAATTAAAATTTTATAACATAATAGATACTTAATAAAAATTTACCATTTAAAATATATTATGATATTTATATTAATTAGGTGTATGTGAGTTGTGTAATTATTCTTAGATGTGTTTTACTTTAATAGATGAAGAAAAATCATTTATATATATAAGTTATCATTTATATATAAGTTAAATATAATTTATATATAATTTAAATATCATTTCTACAGATGCAGACTATTATATCATTATATGTCAAAGTGTGTGCAAATTATTTATTATTTTTTAAAAATAGAGAATATTATATGCAGCCAATGTTAGCTGCATATAGTATTATATGTAGTTATTAAAAAATGATTGCATATAATTTATATATAGCCAACATTAGCTCTATATAAGATTAAATGTAGCCAACCAAAAATAACTACATATAATATTAATTGCAGCCAACTTTGACTACATTTAATAGTATGTGCAGCAAAAAAAAAATTATTGCATACAAATGGTTACATTTGTGCATTTTTGTTGTAGTGTAATGCATAAAGGTTGCTACTATCAAGTGTTGGGTTTACAATTTTTAATAAGACCAATAAAACTTAAGTTGTAAACTATGTGGGGCTTTTAAAAAATAGACCCTATGAGTTTTTCTAATTGTAAATTAGACCCCAAGTTTTATGTATTTGCAAAATAGACTTTAAAAGCTTTTGATTCTTGCAAAAATAATCCTAATAGCTTAAAGAGTTAGATGTAATCACATTGATGATAGGTTTATTATATAAAAATCTAAAACTTTCAAAGTTTATTTTATAAATATGCAAAACTTAGGGGTTAATTTGTAATTAAACAAATTTATAGGGTCTAGTATGCAAAAATTCAAACTATCTTTATTGGATCCCCTAAATGCTTATATCACTAGAGATTCTACTCACCTTATCGATGAGTTCATATATTATCATATTCTAAATATCTAAATTTACATATTTTGATCCTTAATTGACATGATTTCATTGGTTTATATTCATGTTTGATTAAATATTATACTTAATGGAGTTAATTTTTATTGTAGAAATTAAAACATCTCAAAATGGAACTAAATATAAAGAAATTATAACTTTTAGTCAATTTTTAGCATAAATGGAGGCTAATTTGGAGAAAATATTTAACATAAAAATTGTATTTCTTTGTCTTATCTTTCCAACATATTAAGAATTGTTATTTTAATATCATATAAGAAAGTTATGACCAAAATACAAAAGTTGAGAAGTGTAAAAGTTGAAATATGAACAATGCAAAATGGACAGCAAGTTGGGTGCCATAGCGCCCGTAAGTAAGGAAAGGTTCTATTTTTAGAACCTAGTTGGTTCTATGCGAAAGTTTAATATTTTATTCTGCAAGGAGGTACAAATTAACCCTAAATTGGGTTATTTAAAAAGGAAAAAGGTGCAAAATAGAGGGGAGAAGCAACTTTGGTGAAGAAGGAAAAATTTAGAAGAGAATTTGGGTGCAAATTGTAAAGGAAGATTCAACATTCAATTAGTATTTCATTGTTCTTTATTATTCTTCCTTTAATATTTTTCGTCATGTTTATAATACTTGGGATTGTTCTTGATATTATTATGAGCACCTAAACTTTTTTTTTAGAGAAGAGATGGATCTTATGTAGATATTATGGTGTGATTAATTAGTTATATTATTGAGAATTTTTATTAGTTTATTTGTGATGTCTTATTTTTAATGCTTTCAATTTATTAACCATCTATTAATAGTTTTATATTTGGAATTTGCCACTTAGGATAGGTAATCCTAAATAGGATTTAGATATGATAACAGAAAATTTAGATGACTCGAGAGAGCTTTTAAGTTTTGTAAGATCATTTAAAAAAATTACAGATCTTAATGCATTCTTAATATCTTAATTTTTATAGGGATATCAAAATTGGGATATTAAGAATAGATACTTAACTTGACACTCGGGAGAGGGAATTAAATGAAGTTAAAATCTTGATTTATAAACCAAGAGAATGATCAATACATAATGAGTTGAGAACACCATGATTGAAACATAAGTAAAATCGATCTTCTAGAACTTTTCTATTTTGATTTCTTTCCACCAAAGTTTGTTTACTTCAATTTCTCATTCAATTTCTTAGTTTTTGATTTTTTCAAATAAAGTTAGGATTATTTACTATAATATCTAGTGATTAATTCAAATTTATAGTCCATGTGAAGACAATAACCTCACTCTTATCTTTATACTATAAAACTTGACATCGTACTCTTGCACCAGAATTGTAGTAAACACTTATTTGACTATGAACGATTATCTATATTATTTATTATGCATGAATGTGTAAATTTATAACCATGTACAACATAATATGTTATTTTAACATTGATACTAATATTGACTTCTCTTGTTGATCCCTATAAATTGATTATGTTGGACAATACTTAACTTATATAATTTTTCTGTTTGAATTAGCTTATTTTTTGCATTCTCGTTATATTTTGACTTGTTGTAAATATTTTTGGGGCAAATTCTAAGTTAGCATTGCTAATAAATATTGCATGTATTCTACCTTTTCTAGAAACAACATTCCATCTATCTTATAATTAATTTAGATTTTCATCTATCATATAATAAATCTTTAACTTAATGATAGTATAACTTAAGATCAAATAGAATGGCACTGTGGAATTCATGTAATCCCACATAGGTGGGAAACAACATTTGATGATGATAATGATTTAAAGATAAACATATGCCATCGAGGTGAAATGATGATTTGTTAATAAGCTGTCAAAGTAATTGTTGAGAAACTTTCAAAATAGCTAAAATGCCTTAACAAAAAAAAACAAAAAAACACTGAAATATACACACATAACACTTTATCATCTTTTTAAGCTTTCATATGAATAGTTTTAGTTTCAAGTAGGGGTGTAAGCGAACCAGCATACTCGTTGAACAGCTTGAGTTAATGTTCCTTTATGTTCGTTTATTTATTAAATAAATAATTTTGAACAAACTTTTTAGGCTCGTTTAATAAATGAGCCGAGTTTGAATACATATGTGTTCAGCTCGTTTCTGTTCATGAACTTGCTCGTTTTCATTCATTAGTATGTTTGTTTAGTTACTCGTTTATAAGCTCATTTAGTTACTTGTTTATAAGCTCGTTTAATACTTGGTTGTTTATATTATATAAATTTTTTATTTTAGAAATTAGAGATATTTAAATTTTGAAATAAAAATATTATTATTATTCTAAATCTTTTTATATTGATTTATAAATTAAAAAGACCCCTTCCACTAAAAAAAACCCTAAAAGACCTTGAGATCCACTAAAAAAAAGTTTCTACTCTCTATGACTCTATCCTTTAAAAGATCTTTTTATCTTTCCACTTTTTTCCATTTACAAATTTGTTTCATTAACAATCCAATAGAGGTATTTAATAAGTATAATATAATTTAATCAAAGATTTCATAGTTATTTTTAGAGGGTTTTAATAGAGAATAATATATAATAATTAATAAATTTATTATCTAGCTCATAAAAAATGAAAAAATATGTAATTATTAAATGAGTCATATGATTAAAAATATTAAATTTTAATATATATAATTAAATGCATCACACATCTACATTGAATGACATAATATATGAGAATTTAATAATAATTATTTTTTAATTTATTCAATCATTGAATACTTGTAAAAAGGTTCTAATCCAGTGGAACTAATTCAACACAGGTGAATTTGTGAGACCTTTTGATTTTGGCTCACCATCATGATTAAATCAAAATCTATTCTGATTATTTTTTAGCATAAATTTAATTATGATACCAAAAATTATTTTAATCAAAGTCTAATGCGAGTTAGACCTTTTAAAAATTATAAAATTATGTGTAAAATATAAAAAAACTTAAATCCATTTACATAGGCATTAAAATATTATAATAATTTATATAATTATTTATTCATATAAGAACAATACTTTAGAAAGTATAGATATTTAAATAAAGAATTTAAAATTTGTATTAGAATCAAACAATTTTAAAGAGATTTACTCTCAAGAAGAAGCTAATAAACATATCACTATAGTGCATGATAGTTTATATGTTCTTTACAAGGAGTATGTTGATGCTTATGTTGTGACTGAGAAGCCTAGTAATGGTCAAGAGAGTGGTGGTACCAGTCATGCTTTTAGTGGAACTACAAAGGCAAAATCTATTGTGACTAGGAGATCAAATTATGATAATTTTATTAGAAGTGTTGACACTGTTCAAAATATGAAGTCCAAACTTGATGTTTACTTCAAGAAAGGAATTTATATTTGCAATGGCTCTTGTGAGTTTGACACTTTACAATGATGGAAGGAAAATGATCTCAAATTTCAAATTTTACAGAAGATGGCTTATGATATCTTGTCTATTCTTATCACTATCGTGGCTTCTGAGTCAACTTTTAGTGTTGGTGGTAATCTCAAAAGAAAAACAAAAGTAATTTATTCTTCTTTTACACATATTTGGATTCAAAATTTTAGTTGATTTTATTATAAAAATAATATATGACTTTTTGGATTTTATGTAGGCTAAGAAATAAATCAAAGAGATTTCTTTATTTTAGATATTTACCTTATGTTGAAGCTTTATGGATTTGAGAAAAGAGTTTTTATAATATGATAATGTATTGTTTGTATTTTCAATTTTATTTTGGACTTAATAGATTGTTATTTTTCTTTTGAACTTAATATGTTATTTATGTTTAGACTTAACATGTTATTTATATTTAAATTTAGTATATTATTTGTAATATTTGGATACAAGTTTTTATTTTCTCAGGTTTTGAATTTTAAATATATTCATGAACAAGCTTGTTTATTATTCACAAACAAGCTTGTTTACTGTTCAAGAACAAGCTTGTTTAAGTTAAATGAGCCGAGCTCAAACAAGATAAAACTTAAATAAGCTCAGCTCGAACACCTTTAAAACTACTCGATTCATAAACGAGTCGAGTTCGAACACCTTTATAGATAAACGAACCAAGCTCTAGCAAAGCTCTATTTGTTCTTGGCTCATTTACACCCCTAGTTTCAAGCTTGTGGGTATGGATGAGCTAGAGTTGCAGAAGAAGTTGCTAGAAGAATGATCATGAGAATAAATACATAGTAAGATATAAGAATGACATAAAGGGAACATGCTAAAGATGCCGTGGAAGGAGAATTTAGTGAAAAATAAAGTCCTTATGCTAAGAACAAATATGAATGTATTACTGCATTCAAAACAAGCAACATACTAGATTGAGTTTGGATTAAAGTTGTTAGTCACCTTCTACTCATTACTTCTTTCTTCGATCATCTTCATCCTGAATTACTTATTCTTGCCTTCTCTTATACTCATCTCCATCCTTAGTGTTTTCTCAAATCTATCATTGATTTAATCTACATGGAAAAAAATGCAATCATGAATCCCTTATTTATTGTAAGCATAGATAATTATATATATATATATACAAATTACAATAATTATAATTAAATACATGACACTAGTATTTACATGAAAGACAATTCAATATAGAAGTAAAAACCATATAATAAAGAAATCAAATCTATAATAATCACACTTAGTTACATAGAGATTTGCATATGTAATGGTTCACACCCATTCTTAATCAACCTATACTCACATTAGTAGTGACTCCCTCTCTCACTCATATGAATTTAAAATCTCTAGTGATAAAGATGAAAAAGATCCCACACCTTTTCTCCTCCTACCTTAACCTAGAGTTCCATTAAAAACTTAATTCAAAACTATATTATATAACATTTGTAATATCCTTTTACAATAATGGATACAACTAGCTCAACTAATATTCATGAGTATAATAGACCTTGCAAAATAGAAGAAATTCCATAAGCCAACAAATTATCCATTTTATTTCTATAAAAAATTCAAAATGGGTTTTGAGGCTAATACGATTATTAATTTTTGAATTTATCTAATATTTTTATAAAAGATATTATTATAGAGGTAGGTGAGAGACATAGAGTGGTTATTATTTAATAGAGTCATCCGCTGTGACAACTCCTTGATGAAATCTCCTATCATTGGGTGCTCTTGGGTTGAAGAAAATCTACTCTTTATTTCTTTGTAATGGCTTCTGCTGCAATATATATGTTATTCTCCTTCAAATTCAATAGTGGTATTAGAGCATAGGTTATTTGATTGTTTTGGGTCTTTTAGATTGCTAATTTGAGGGTTGGATTATGATTTTTCCAATCTTTTTATGGCATTTTTCCAATGCTTAAGAAAATCAAACATCTATTTATACCATATCATAGAGCTTTTTGTGTTGTATCCATTATATATTTGATATTTCATCACCCAAATTTTGGTGATGTAAATTGATTAAAAGAAAATTAAAATTAGACTCCACGTGCCCATGCCCAAAATTAGATAGCCCAAATCACCTGCCCAAATCAAAATTTCCCATCTGATTTCGACCAATCAAACGATGGAATTAGGCTATTAGAAGCAATCAGACACCCATTGCTGCCCAGATCCAGGTCGTCCAACCTTGGCCAATTGACCAGATAAAGTGGTTGGGTCGTCCTGCCATGGCCGATCAGACCCACCATCGCTGGAGCCGGCAGGGATGAGATCAGGTTGTCTGGATTTTGCTAGTGACTCAAATTATTTTGGACACATGTTTCCACTGGGCAGTGGCGAACATCTTCATAGGCGGGCGACGATGGTAGGCAGATGGCGGCGACAAAGGCAAGTGTGGCACGGTAGGGCAGACATATGGATTTTTGGTTTTGGGGCAGGTATGGCTGCCTGTAGGTGGCACCCTTATGGGGCAATGGGTTTCTGTTGGGCAGTGATGGCTACTCTGATCGTGATGAGGAAGAAAGGGTTCTACCCTATTTTTATTTATTTTTATTATTATTAATGATCTTATAGTAGACTTCTATATTTTTGGGTGCTTTGTTCAATTTAGGGGTTATTTTTGTCATTTGAGAGCTTTAAATTTTGATTCTCTATTTTTGTGCTATTTATTTGTGATTAAATATGCATAATTTTATGGAATTAACATGTTATGAATCTATGATTTTGAAATGCATAATTTGTGAATTTATTAAATTTTTTTATATACTGGTTATTGTGATGACAACCCCAATTTACGATAAATTTAATCAAATAAATTTTATTTTCATCTAGATGTGACTATAGCAGTCTTGATGAAAATTTGATATTTTAATGAGATTTAATGAGTAAAAAAATAATATTATAATTTAATTAAAAGTTTATTTTAGGTGTAGCCATAGCAACCTAAAATTATGTGGCAATTGAAAAGGGATTTATTATCATATTGTTGCCTTAACCTTATATGAGAAAATTACAAAATTGGGACTGTATATCCATTGAGATTACTAGTTTGTGACCAATATATTAGTTTAGTGGTTGTATCCCATAGGACTCCCTAATTTAATATAGAGGTCAATATGAAGAAGTATTTTCTTTAATTAATATGTTTTGTCTATTCTAGTCGCCCATAAGTATAGCAGATGCAAATGTGTTATTTATAAGAAAAGTACTTGCTTCATAATATGTTATTGTTATTTACCAGGTATTTGTGATTTATGAAAGTTTATTCATTTGTTTATTCTATTGCTTTATTACTATGATTAACTGGTATGAATGGAATGATGATTATCCCCATGTTGGAAGGAGACAATTTCCGTAAATGGCCAGATTAGATTAGCTTTTCAATGGGATATATGGATCTTAACCTTTGGAGATGCCGCCTACTCCCACTACAAATAGCACACCTGCTCAAACTGAACAATGAGAAAAGTGGGAGAGATCAGATCATTTAAGATGGATGTTGATTCTCTCAAAGATTGCTCCTAATAAAAGAGGTGTCAGACTTGAATGCAAGACGATAAAAGAACTCTTAAAATCCATAGAAGATCAACATATCTCCACTAACAGAATTATGACTTATTCTCTCTTCTCTAAGCTAATTGCAATGAAATACAATGGAATTAATGGAATTCGTAAGCATATTCTTGAAATGCGGGATTTAGCTTCTCGCATACAAAAACAGGGCCTTGAAATTTCCAATTCCCTTTTGTTTCATTTTGTGCTTCATTCTCTTCCCATCCAATATGAACCATTTGTGATATATTTCAACACCAACAATGTGGAATGGTTATTTAATAAACTCTTAGCCAAGTTGGTATAGGAGGAAGATAGGTTGAAAAAGAAAATACTGGATTTTGCCTATACAGTCATCACTAAGAATGAAAATGGCTCTGGGACTAGTAATGGACATGGCTTAGGAAATAAGAAGGGAAACAATAAATTCAACGGCAAGAAAAATGGTGTTAAGACATGCCGCTTCTGCAATAAGCATGGGCATTATGGGAAAGATTGTGAAAAATTCACCGTCTAGCTTCAAAAAAAGGTAATTACTCTTTTGTTTCACTAGAATCTCATTTAGTTGAAGGCTCAAATAACTAATGGATTGATTATTGTGCTACCATTCACATTTTTAACTCTATGCAGGGATTACTAAATGGGAGAAAGTCAAACCATAGTGAGCAATACATCTATTTGGGAATGGGATGCGCTCAACTATAGAGTTTGTGAGAACATTTAGATTAGTTCTCTCCACATTCCATATTTTAGACCTTGAAGATACTCTTTATGTGCTAAATTTTACTAGAAGTTTAATATCTATGTCACGTCTTACTTTTAAAGGATATCGGTTTAATTTCTTTTTGAATAAATTAAACTTTATGAAATTATCCACTATAGTTAGCATTGATATTTAAATAAATGGTCTTTATGTTTTGAATATGCCTATGGATGCTTCTTTTTTCTTACATTGTGATATAATTGGACCAAGTAATGTGAATGTTGAAACTAAATGAGCACGTTTGAATGAAAAATCATGGCACTAGAGATTAGGGCATATCTCCGTTATGTTAGTCCAAAGATTAGTAAATGAAAATATTTTTAAAGATATTTATTTTACTAACTTTGGAACTTGTGTGGATTGCATTAAGGCTAAGTGTTGGATAGTCTAAAATCACATGCCCTTGGTTTATACAAGGAGCGGTTCAAATCACACCAAGAGCGGGCTAAGACAAATAATCAACCATCCAATGTGTTGTTTAAAGGGGAACACTTAATTGATATTTTTTACAGACCATCCGAATAATCTTGGTTGGACCATTCAAATTAAAAATGCAATTAATGTCTTCAAAAATGCCTTGCTTAAATTCCAGTGGTGCCGAAACCTCACTACGCCACCAAGGCTCTGCTATGCCAGTTGTGCTCTACAATGCCAGGCTCTGCCATGCCATCAAGGCTCCCTCATGCCAGTTATGCTCTGCAACATCAGGCTCTATCATGCCTTCAAGGCTCTATCACGCCAGTTGTGCTTTGCAACACCAGGCTTCACCACACCATCTTGGCTCCACCATGTCAACTGTGCTCTGCAACGCTAAGCTCCGCTACGCCACCAAGGCTTCGCCATACATGCTGTGCTCTGTAATATTAGGCTCCGCCATGCTAGTTGTGCTCTACAATGCCAGGCTTTGCCATACCACTGAGGCTCCACCACGCCACAAGGCATGCTCCACCATGCCGGTTGTGCTTTGCCACTTGTTTGGGACGTCGCGGAGAGCGCGCTCAAGAAGTCAAATCAGGCATAGTAAATAATGAGGAAGAAACGAAATGCGAACGGAACGTCATGACCGGGACTGGTCTCCTTTGGAATG
>JAYJMB010007255.1:0-10368 GCA_036873735.1 Pouteria campechiana
GAATTTTATTTTTCTTGACTTTTAAAGGTTTAGATGTATTTTTTTTATGTTTATGCAGAATTAGAATTGTAGACATTCGACAAAACTTTTGTTTTAATTTATTCATATATTTTTTTTATTAAATTTGACATTAAAAAAACGTGGCTGCCTGTTACAAGTCTCATTTAGCAAGGAAAGATTGACTTCGGAGCTATCTTGTGACGGTGCAGTTTGTATAATTGCATATCATCCAAGAAAGATTATATGGGGATCGTATCTTCCAATAAAAGAATCCCAGAAGAAAAAAAAATAGTCAAGAATATTAGAGGTATTTTTGTCTTTCCTTTCGCTTATGTTAAATATTAAAAATAGTTTGATTACAGTTCCAAGTTTAGGTTCTGGTGGAATTGTTTCATGTGAGGTCCCCAAATGATTTTATGAAATCCCTCTCATTCATACATAACGGTTGTAATTATTTATTTAATAATAATGCTTGATATTATTTCAATTATAAATACTCATAGGCCATGAAAAAAGTAAGAATTTTAACAAGTTTATATTTATTATAAAATTAATTGAAATTTAGTAGCCCATTTAATTATTTTAATGGATTTAAAGATTTTTATCAACACCAGTTTCAATATGTACTTTCCAGTAATTTTTGCAAATATAAGCACTTTCACATACTTGGGGCCAAACACATAAAAAACACTAAAAGCACTAATAAAAGTATATGGCCAAGCAATAAATAATTTTCTCCTTAAAGCACTTCTCACAAAAGCACTGCTATCAAAAGCGCTTCGCTAAAGCGACGAAACTTCACCGCACGGCCAAACAGGCCATCAATCTCGGTCGTGAGCATTGATCCAACAGTGGCAAGGCCACTTCTATTTGTCCAAAAGCGTGAAAGCGCTTTTATTTCAGCCTTCCTCTAAGTCAAAATGCTCAGGCTACGGCAGTGGACTTTGGCTAATGTCCAACCGTTAAAGAGTCAACCGCCAAGCTTTACCCAGACAGAAAAGGGGGAGAAAAGCTCTCTTTAACATGAGTGAAACAGCTACTGCCTGGCATATGTAGATTAAGCCACTGGAGCGAAGGCATGCATTCCAAAAAAATCTCAGCTGCTTGCTCCAACTCTGGCTCTGATATCACCAATGGTGGCACTAGCCTCACGACATTGCCCTTTCCAGCGGTCAAAACCATCAGGCCTAGATCGCGGCACGCATTCACAAGGGGTGAGGCAGACACATCCAGCTCAACACCAATAATGAGACCAACGCCACGCACTTCTTTCACATGCGGATTGCTCCCTATCTTCTGAACCAGCAATTTCTTAAAGTATTCGCCTTTCTTGGATACACTAGCTAAGAAGCCAGGCTTCGGGATTTTATCCAACACAGCAAGCTCAGCGTGACAGACCAGTGGTCCACCAGCGAATGTGGTTCCACAATAGCCAAAACTTATAGCAGCAGCAACCCTTGCTGTTGTCATGGCAACCCCAATTGGCAGACCTCCGGCAAGCGGTTTGGCAAGAGTCATTATGTCTGGGAAAAACACCATAGGCCTCATGCGCCCAGAGGTGTGACCTGTTCGACCTAATCCACATTGTACCTGTGATATCATAAAAGAAGGGAGCCTTGTTAGGGCATAGTTTAGTCTTGGTACCACACAAAACACATCGCAATATCTATTTGACTAGCAAATAAAGAAGATAAAGACATATTAGAGTTTTGCTAGGCCCCACATCAAACAGGGTTGATATGCCAGCAAAAACTAGGAAGTCTTAATTATGTACCATGGAAGGGTATTTACAATTAGATTATGACCTGGCTCAGATATTCGTCACCACCCATCAGACAAAAGTGTTCAAAGAGTTCAGTATGTAGGCTATTCCTGAGTTTAAATTATTGCCTTCTGCCCATCTGATGAGTGGATGAACTTTCAGGCCAGGTGGTCTCACAATAGGATAACCCGACAGCCATTTCATATGTCCACAATGACTTGCAAAGCTCTATGATATCAGGACTCACCATAACAATATTTAAAGAGGAATAAAAATTCCAAAAACTTTCACGTGTTTTTTAAAATATAGAATTGTGATTAGTCATTGAGCCAAAATTTTCATGAAGTTTCGAAAGGTAATATTTGGAGAGTTATATGAACAAAGAAATGCAACAAAAAAAAATGAATAGGTAAAAATAAAGCCTAGTAGATGTTTAACTTTAGATTACCATGACAGCAAGAAAAGCTTCATACAAATGCTAAATAGAGAATAAACAAGTGGCAATTTGTGTCAAGAGATGCAGAAACACGTCAAAGAATATACATCAAAATAGCACCAGAGCTGGAAGTGAGTCCTGTGCTTCCATCCCCAATCAAGCCAGAAAGGGCAACTCAAGTTGTCGAATAAAATCAGTTCCCAAATTCCTGATAACAGGCCCAGACCCATGCACAAAAACTGTCCAACTTAACCATCATGCCCCTAAAACCATCCTTCAGCAGAACCTTCTTTCCGTTCCCATAATGTTTTCTCTTCAATTAAGTATATGCACAGTCTGGCTTCTCCAAAACCAAGTACCGTGAAGAAGGCATGGATGACATGTAAAGTGCAAGATTACTGTTGCATACCATAAATATGGCTTTTGTGGACAGCATGCTCAAAAACATTTCAAAAAAAGACATGTGGACAGCATGCAAGGTAAGAATGTTGATGGGCATTTACATACCTTTAAAGAATTCTAATTTTGTGGCTCATCTAGTCTTGTTATCAAGATGCTTTTTATATTTCTAATTAAACAAGCCATGCTAAACATGATGGATGAAATTTTCATCAACCCATCTTCTTATTTCCAAACTGAGAAGTTCCACAGAAAAGGTCTATCAGAAAGCATCTTGTAGATCCAGTTCCAAGGGATCAATGACCTTGACACAGACCCATATATATCTGAATGCGTGCCCACCAGTTAAAATGGTATGCATCCCATGCAATAATAGAAGAAAAATTCTTATTCACAAGATGGCCCAAGACATTGTGGATTAGTCCATTTTATAAGCAGTCCGAGTTAATGATGGGTTAGGTGCCATGAAGGTATCTTGCGGGGCCGAAACGGCAATAGCTATAAAATAAGCTTTTTTTTTATTCTATTAATAAAAAAACTTTTTTTCTATTCAGGATCGAGAGGAATGAGGATACAGCCTACTGACGTTATTTATTTATTTCCCATTTCTAGTGACGTTCATTGGACTCCATATCTAGTCTGACTTCATTTCTTTACTTGCCGTTTTATTTTTCCTTTGTGAAAGAGAAAGGGAAGCATGCTAACCGATGCTGTAATCCATGATACTAAAGAGGTTGATGGTGATCTTTGGACGGATGGGACATCATGTCCATTTCCTTCATATACATAGGAGGATGTTGAAAGGCAAGAAATATCAGCAAGCCCATTTCTTTAAATCGTCCGGAGATTCCAGTCTATGAAATTATACGTAGCTAACAGACTAATGTGTTTGGTTGAGTATAAGGAGTGTATTAAGTAAAAAGATAAAACAGCATCATGAATAGCGTGTGGTTGGATGTGTATTTGAAAAGGTCAAAAATTGATTGAAAAGATAAAAAAAAAAAATAGTAATTTAAAGGTAAAGATGATATTAAAAAAAAGAAAGAAATTAAGAACACAGTGAATTCACACCATTTGGACTAAGCAAAGAACACAGTGCACAGCCTATCACACCCAGCCAACATACCCTTTGCATAGGCTTTACTTAATTAGTTATGTTTTTATTTTGTGGCAATAGTGATATTAAATTTTTGATGGAAATGATATGGATAAATTCTTGGGTCCAGAAATATTAAGTTCCAGTTCCTTTAGTGAAGAGCCATTGATTTACCGGCACCCTTAATGGGCAGTACCTTTACTTGATGTGATCCTGATTGGAAGGTACCAATTCATACAAATGCTGGGATCTCCTAAACTGAAAATTGTCAGCGGGATTGCTAATCCAGGGACCATCGGATTAACAGCTAGACCTGAAACACAAACATTTGCATGTTAAGAAGTTTTTTGCATCACTATAATGAATGGTTGCGGATGAGCAGAACCTAAAAATTTTCTTAAAATGAAGCTGGATTTGCAAAAGCCAGAGAAATCCAACTCACCTCCAAACCTACTATGGAAATCTCATGTCGTCATCTTCTTCTTCATATTGATCTTTGAAGGATATTTTAAGGAAGTATTGAAGCACTGGATTTTATATAGTACCTGCACTTCCAATATTTGTGATCAGAGGAGCACAAGGGGCAGAAACAACAGCAATAAACATAGTCAGATTCCTGCAGATGAGGAACCATCCACCATCAGATTCATCCGAATGCCTCACGTGAAATCTCAGAATGCATGTAAGTTCTTTCCTCAAAAATGTTATAGATAATGGCCAAATTTGTGAGTGATCCTTCCAATACTTAACCTGTGGAATCCTAGTAGCATTCATGGCATCCTGGACATTGCAACTAAGCTTTATCTGCATGCTCATATTGTATGAAGATGGCCTAACCTTCTCCATTCAAATTTTAATTTACCACCAACTGGGACTCTCATTTCACAGGTCGCACACCAATTGTCCTAACACAAAACCGATACTGGGGCCCTGCATCTTCCTCTTCTTCCTCTTCACTTGAATCATCTTCAACTCGGTCCCATTGGGAGTAATCCAGACCTGAATGACCTTTTGGTTTTGGAATTGCTTCCCACCCTTTAGACTGTGTCAGAAGGGTTCTTTATGCTCTGATTCTGAAGGTTGTGATGTTTAGGATTTGAGCCTGGAGTTCCAGCTTTCTGATGAGGCATTACTGCATCCACAATCTTCTTTTGTTGAACCAGAAGGCTCTGAATTTGAGGCACAGGACCTTTGAGATTGATCCTTGGAGCCTCAGCTTTTTGGTGTTGCATTACCATTGCAGCTGCTGGTTTGTCTTGTTGAACTTTACAGCCCTGAGCCTGTGGGACAAGAACTTTGGCAGTATTGCTTGGAGTCTCAACTTTCTGATGGGACAATACTACAGCATCCGCTGCTTTCTTTAGTTGAAAAATAGGACTCTGAGTCTGTGGCACAGGAATTTTGGGATCAGTGCTTGGATGCTCATCTTTCTGATGTTGCATCACCGCGACTATTGGTTTCTCTTGTTGACCTTTAGCATTCTGAAACTGTGGCACAGGAAGTTTGGGATTGGAGCTTGGCATGTCAGCTTTCTGATATGGCATTGCTACTGCATCTACCGATGGTGCTTGTTGAACTTCAGTTTCAATTTCTTCTTCAAGCTCATCCTCTACTTCTTCAGCTGCTGCTTCCATTGCTGCTGCTTCAAGCTCAGCTTCCACTTCTTCTTCAGACTCAGGTATGGGAGCAAGTGACTTCAAAATTTAAAAGAAAAAACTACCCTAGTTGAGCAGAGAGCTAAAGGAGATTTCTCTCTCTTTCTGTTTCTTTTTTTTTCCTATCTTTTTCTTCTCTTTACTTTGTTCTTTTTCCTTTTCCTCTTGGGTTATAATCAAACTTTTCTTCTAATCCTCAACTGACATGAACCAATATGGACCCCAGGCTTAGCAGGTCCACAAGCACTGTTCTTCCAGTACACCTCTACAAACAAATGCATGTTCCATGCTGACATGTGGAACGCCGAAGACAACCTGATATTGGTCCATTTGAAGAGAAGAAGTGCAATAATAATGATAATAATAAATAAATACACCAATTCCCACCATTCAGCAGGGCATAATTTCAAGGAATGTATTACCAATGGCAAGAGCTTTAAGTAGCTCACCTAGTTAGCCAATCAACGTAATCCCTCAGAAAGGTTATATAAGCATTGGGCCGGTGTGCACGTCCTGCACATGCAGCGATACATACATGTGCTGGTCACTGCATCATATGCACTACCTAACGTTATGCCCAAAGACAGATATAAGCAATGAAGCAGAAAAAGGACAAAATTGGAAAACCTTTCATGCTGTTTCCTTTTTCTAACCGAACCCAAATCTATCACATATGGGACTCAGTGGCGGAAAAAAAGAATATAATTGCTGAAGTCTTGGATTGGCTACAGCAATGTGATAATGTCTTTCATTTACCTATCTGTCAGAGAATGAAGCAGGGAAGAGAAATACCAATTGGGTCTTCAGTTGAGCTTGCAAGTTATGGTAGACATCAGAAGAGGGGTTCAGCTCTATACACCTGTCAACATCAAAGAGTGCTGATTGGTATTCCTTAAGCGTGACCAATGTTTGTGCACGCAGCATCAAGGCTCCTGTGTGATTGTGATCCAGCTCAAGCACAGATGTGCATTCCTCAGCTGTCTAAGAGAGTGGTAGTTGGAATTAGAAAGCTCCAACAGTCAACAGGACGTCATGGATTTAAAGGTCATTTTTCTCATTAGAGCATACACGGATGTTGCACAAACAAGAACAAAAGTCACCAACAAGACAACCCTGCCATCAATGGAGAGCATATAACGCAGGTCTACATCCGGTGGCCCCATCAAAAGCATCTCCTGGTTAAAAACTTATTACAGTCACTCATCACCCGGTCCATGCACACATCCCAACTACAGGGCCATGGCCAATTTACGTCATCCACCAATCCCTACATGTCCATATTTTCATGAAAGGACCAGCCTCCTTTCTGGGTTAGAGTAAGTTCATGGCAGACCCTGCTTTACCAGGAACCCACTGACATGTTATACACTTGCAACAAGAACACACCATCCTTTGCCAGAAGATAGATTAAGCAGCGCAAATTCTCTATGCATCCAATATGGTAGGGGGTTATTCGGATCCTCGACCTCAAGTTAGAAACAATATATATGTAAATCACTTAGAACTTGTGTTTGGGTGGATGGTTTCACATGCGACTTTTCCCCCATTTTTTTCCAATTGTAGCGAGCATGAATCTGATAACATGCAAATGAATCATACCCTACAGAATGGCTTATAAACAGGGAACCATCACTGGGTTTCCCTACTACCTTTCTCTCCCTCTGCTTCTTTACAAAAACAAGCAGTTCGAATGCAAATCATTCACAAGTTGAAATTTTGACAAGTATTGAACCCAACAAGCCTTCCATAATAAAGATTCAATGATTCTCAACATGCAAAAGAACACATTTTCCTACTCCTGGCCTGGAAGGCTGCTGGAAATACAAGTTTGCATACAGTTTTTCAGGGCTGTACTAAATTGCTTTTAGTATGGTGTCAAATGACCAGAGCATCAAAAGAAAAATTAAAAAAAGGGTGCTATTTAAGCAGTTGCAATAATCACCTTCTTGAAATCATGCAATTTCAAATAATAAGCAGCTCGGTTGCTGTGAAGCACAATCTTCTGTGCTTTCGTCCTCGCCATGGCAAGAGCTTCCGTGTAAAATCCCAACGCCTCATCATGCTGACCTTCTCGGTACAGATGGTGTGCCCTTTAAATGATATTGGACGTTGCCATGGCAAGAGCTTCCGTGTAAAATCCCAATGCCATGGCAAGAGCTTATTGCATGGATGATAATCAGCCACTCGAAACTACTGAGATACTGTAGCAGTGCGCACGAAACTTCAATAAGCGAACCTGAAAGTGCTTAATGGGCTTCTGCTTTGGCACCCAACTTTTACTTTTGGTAAATATGGCATAGCCCCAAGCTCATCAACATCCACGGTTGCAGAAAATCCATATAATCTTTCTGAAAGATTTTGTGCGTGCTGCTTTTATGACTCTCAAAAGCTTACTCTGTGGGATAAAACTCCCTTCATCAATTTTTCTGACATCTGCGGGTACCTTAGGGCAATTTCTAACATTCTTGTACCCTCCAGCTAAATGTTCCTTCAATCTTGTAATACCCCCACATTTCATTTGTTGATGACAATAATTACATTCTGCTCAATTCAGATACCCTTCAACTGGCTTCCCATACATTACAGCAGTGGAATGCTGAAAAGTAAATTGATTTCTTGAGAATTACCTTGCCTGATTGAATGGCCAAGCAGAGGTCCCAGAATATTTGAGCATTTGGCCTCGTAGGATACCTGAAGCTGACATGCTGAAACTCAACGTCGCTCTTCACATCTTCAATCATTGCTCTGGACTCATTGCTGGGATCTATCTTCGACTCTCAATCAGCAAGTGAAAATACAGATGAAGCAGAGGCCCTTGCTTTTGTGGCATCCGGTGCCATGGAAGTTGTTTGAGAAATTCCAATGGACATCATTGTCAGAGCAAAGAAAACCTGAAAATCATGTGCAGGAAATGAATTCATGAAGATCAAAGTAACAAGTCAGTTTCAGGTTGTAAGTGATGTGGTATTTCTGTTTTCTTACTCATATTTTCAATTTCTGGTATTCATTATAATGCTCTTAACTTAAGCAGGTTGGACTCACTTGAAAATTTCCACCAGAGTTTAAACAATTCTCAAGCTACAAATATTTGAATTTAGGTGGCTGAGGACTTGTTGTGGGTGTCAATAAAACTATCTACTTGTCTGCAAAAGTGCTATAGTGTTGCTTGCTCCAGATATCATGAACTTTCGATGCCCTCTTAGTTCACCAATTTGGCAAAATTTTCATCATGTTTCATGATATTTGATGCAAACAACTACATCCATAACAATTTTTTTTACAGATGTGAAAATTTCTACATAAAGTTGTAGTGGTTTATCACATACAAGAAGAACTTCCATGAAAGACGTCTTCCCACTTTCAACAAGCCTGGCTCCTGCATAGAAACTGGATGAATAGGCACAGTATAGCAGGAAAAACGCTAGCCCAAAACCGTTGCCACTGATCAATCCTTGCTTGATTCCTGTCTTCCTTGGACCTTCGCATTTCTTTTCGTAGATTTCTATAACCTTCTGTTCAGCGCAAAAGGAAGCAACTGTTCTTATACTCCCAACTGCATCATTGGCAACCTGACTTGCTTTCTCATACATTGCCTACAACCATTTTTGAATTTCTGTTATTGTCAATGAGAGAGAGAGCACAACAAGAGCACAAAAATAATAAGAAAAAAGATCAGAAATTGTATTTATGTTTCTTTCACGTATTATCCCTACATTATGCTATTGATGCTTTAAAAGAGTCCAGATCCCCAACATGAATGCTGAGGTTGCTTAAGGACTGCTGGTTGCTGAAATCATTTTAGCACTCCATTTACATTCTTTAGGTTTAATACAATTCTCCTCAAGTAACACATATATGGCAAGATATGGCAAGGGCTCCAGATATTTAAAACAACTTACTATCATATATCAAAGGAAATTAACAGAATATAGAAATTCCATCAGCTTGTTTGACCATCAGCAGGTTTGTCACTGAGGAAATAGATAATGGTCCTTCTCAGAAGCATTTGGAAGGACTAGTTCGAAGAATACTTGGGATTCGATACATGGTCCGTTGTACTCTTCTTTGTCTCAAAAAACTAGTTACCATCTATGATTTCTTTCCAAAGAAAATGTTTGAAAAGCCAACCTTCAAATCTGCGCTGAGTCCCTTAAGTAGCTTCATTTCAGCCCATCCCCCAAGGACTGTCATTGGCACCATTGCAAACATAATTAGAGCCAACTGCCAATTTGCTAGAAAAGCAATCACCAGGCCAGCAATCACAGATGCAATGTTTTGCACAATCAAAGCAAGTGCATCTCCAACCAGAACGCCAATTGCAGCACCATCAACTGAAAGCTTTCTGCCAATTGCACCACTAGAATTGTCTGGTTCATCAAACCATGCAATCTCCGTGCAGATGGTTCACTCCACGTTTAAACCATGCAAGGTGAGCTTGCATTCCATTTGCATGGACTGGATTCGCTATCGGGATTGTCAAAGGGTGGTATAGCAAGTTGTACAAAAATAAGTTTGAGTGCTTGGGATTTTGAGGGTAAGTACCAATTCAAATCCGGCAATATTCCTGTATTACTGATCCGTTTCCATTAAGGCTGTGAGTTCAGATATCATTTTCGGGATACAATGGTTAACACTTTAGGTATACAATGGCTAAGAGTGCCCGGGATCAGTCATATGTGACTGGAATGACATGACCATGGAGTATGATGTGCAGGTCAATGATACCATCTCGAAGGAAGTCTTCTAGCCTACAGATGGCCAGTTTCAATCGGATAGAGAAATGGATAAAACAAGATCACTTGCCATTACTTTATGCACCCAAAGGTCATTGCTCAAAATCGATAGGAGAATAAACTTTTGAAGTCAAGGTCAAAGAATAAATGGGCTCGTTACTGGAAGGGTCTGTGACAATATTTGTTAAAACGCCTGTGCTGCCCCTATGTAGACTTTTGGATCACTACGCTGACCTTGTTTCTTGCTCCAACCCACCTAATGTGAGGCCTTCCAGGTATGCGTGTGC
>JAYJMB010007256.1:0-10368 GCA_036873735.1 Pouteria campechiana
GTATTGGGAGCACTATTATATTTTCATTATATGAGATAGTGGAACCCAAGGCACAAGGAGAGTGTGCTCTTGGAAGGCACAAGGAGAGTGTGATCTAATCATTCATCATTTCATTGAACTGGGCAATCAAATCCAAGTTCATCTTGTATGTTTGCGCATGCACATTCACATTGAACTATTGTGATTGAACGTTCACATCGAATTATTGTGTATGAATATTTATGTTAGATGGTTGTTGAGTCGAAGCAACTGGAGAAGCAAGGGCTGATCCTTCTGCCCTTGTAGGGACTATTCTAGGTTGATTGAAAACAAATGATCGTACTAGTTTGACCATTCCCATGGATGGAGTTGGCATGTTTTGAACGTTGAGAGGGTATCTAGCATTAGAAGGTTAGCCAAGCTTGGAGGTCTGGCTAGCATTTTGCTATGCCCACAACTCTCACCAACCTTGATTTTCAACCTCCAGTTGCTCTATTCACTAATTATTTCCTCCATGAATGTTGTAGTTACATTGCCCTCAGTCATATATGATGTGACTATTGGGATGGCTTGATGGATGTGCATCGATTCTCAAGGAGACATAGATAAACAAATCTCTTCGAATGTCCTTTGGGAGAGAACAAAATGTCGGTGGTGATATCATAAGTCTCACCATCAACCTTGTGACCATCTCAAATGAGGTGGGTCTGGCAGTGTTAATGATGAATCTTTGTCAGTTGAGGTGGTGCAGATGCTGATGGATTACACCTTCCTCTTCATCAGGCTTCCTTTCTTAGGGCTACCAGAGTCGACCCTACTTTCACTCTTTTATGCCTTTGATGCCTTTCTTGGCATCTGAAGTTTACCTATCCTATGAATCTCTCTCTTTTGAAAACAAGAGAGATTTGCAAGGATAGCAAACATGTTGTTGGATAGATATTCACCCTGGGAGGAGATGACATTCTTCTTGATGCAGTATGCTTCTTGCAAGGTAGCTTCCATCCTTCCTTCTTTTCTTGAATTATTGACCTATGAGTTGACCTTCTCTTTGACTTTTCCTTCTTTATCAACCTCTCTCCACTTCCTCCAATAAGCTGAGCATAGCTCTTGGGAGCTTTGCTCAATGCATCCTTCTTAGTATGGGAAGTAAGCTCTGAATTGAAGGGAGCACTTGCCCACTTCGCCTTCATTGTCTTAGGAGGTCAAGAGCTACAACCTTTTTTTTTGTACTCAACAGGAGAAAAGGGCTAGTTGCTTCTAATCTTGGGGCTTCTTAGAGCAACATTGGAGACGGGTTCATCTCCGACAACTTGAGGAGTAGGATGAGAAACTAACATTCTCCTCTGCCTCCTATTCTTCTTCTTCTTTAACTTCTCAACCTCGCTGCTGTTGGAGGTTTGGAAAGAAGTGACGGCCTTGGTAGTGATAGGTACTAACCTAGTCACCTCCCACTTGTAGATAACAGGCATGTCACTGGTTGGAAGCATGATGACAGAGTGATAAATACTCTTATCAAAGTTGAGGTGAGAGTTGATGGTGAAGCCACCACTGGGTTGAAATTCGAATGCCAAAGAGGTCACCATTGGAACTAAACTTTGGAAAAGAGAGAGTGAATGTAGAAATGATTGAAGATCTAGAAAGAACACAAGAAGTGCTTAGTCAATTTCATAAAAAATAGGGTCTCCAAGATGCATTGGTATTACTTTTCCTTAAGATGAAGGGTATGATATCTTACATCAGGTTCACCATTTTTGTAACAAGTTAAAAAGAGGAAGTGCAAAAAATGGAACAAATATTTGTATCATGGGGATAAATCAAACAATTTCCATCTTATGATGTCCTCGATTAATTACACACATTGTGTGTATGTTAGAAAATTGCATATTCACATCTAAGACCACAAGTTATCCTACTTATATCTTCATAATGGAAGAAAACCCTTGATTAAAAGGAAAAGTATAATACATTTAGAGACCCAAAAATAAAACACACTCTCTTTTGAATAGATGTGCTATCTTTGGAGTCACCGAGCACATTGTGATGACTTAAAATTTAGTGAATTGCCTTAAGCCAATGGGTAGAGAGGATAACACAGCTGTAGATTGAGTTGCTAAACTCGGAGTCAACCTAAAGAATGGGTATTTTGATCCAATTAGTTTGTCCTAGAAGGAATCAACATCGGGTGACCTCTTTTGTAGTTAGACCTAAAATAGACTAAGAAGAAAATAAGCGGTTGGGGTTTCTCGGCTCTGCTTATAACCATAGGAAGCCTACGAAGGACAGGTGACTATGACTAAGTCACAACCGGAATTGACTTGGTGAGTCACAACTCAGTGACTCGGTAAATCAACTATCTCATATTCCTGAAAGAAGCCTAGGAAGAATAGGACCAAGTAAACTAGACGTTTTGAGTCAATGAGTGACGACTTAGTGAGGGCTCTCTCAATTACCATGAGAAGCTTAGGAAGAATGAGACCATATTAACTAAGTTTAACTTAGTGAATCATGCTTAGATGACTTAGTGAGTGACTCAACTCTTTCATTTACCCATAAGAAGCTTAAGAAGAATGAGACCAAATTGACTGGGTTCTGACTAAGTGAATCACACTTGGATGACTCAGTGAGTGGATCAGCTCTTTCATTTACCCGTGAGAAGTTAGGAAAAGCAAGATTAGGTTAACTGGGTTTGACTTAGTGAATCACGCTTTGATGACTCAGTGAGTAGCTTAGATCTCTCTATTACACATGAGAAGCTTAGAAAGAGCGGAACCAAATCGACTAGCTTTGCCTTAGTGAATTATGCTTGGATGACTCAATGAGTGGCTTAGTTTTCTTAATTACCCTTGAGAAGCTTATGAAGTATGGGAAAATGTTAACGAAGTTTTGTTTTAACCATAGTGGTTTTGCTAGTGTTGACTCAATGAATCACAACCTAGTTACTCAATCATAGACTTAGAAAATGGACAATTGGAAAGGTATTCTCCAATATCTTATGGAGAATGAAAGCGGGTGATCTCCGCTAGTGAATTTTTGAGAGCTCATAGATCTAGGTTATAAGTGACGAACTTGTGTGGGTTGGAAGGGTTAAATAACTTGAATGGTGCAAATTAAACTTAATTGGCTGAGATTAAGGCTAATCATAGTTACCACTAGTGGTTATCCCTAAGTTTTCTATTTGGACAATGTAGAATGATAAGTAGGGCTCATGCGATCATCTCCATGATCTATGGACCCCACATCCTTATGGGGCCCACCTAGGTTTCAACTCCACCAATGGGATCCTTTGTAGGGGTGATTCTTCTAGGTCCAAACTACTATAATATGCAGGTTGGATGGAAAAGCTAGAATCCAAGTAAGATGGGGAAAAACAGATGGGATGTGAAAGTTCAAAAAATAGAATGCACTAGAAGCACATAAGTACACTGACAATAAGAACATAAGGATTATAGTGGCTTGGGCCCCCTTGGCACCTACTCCACTCTCTAAGGTTTCCCTAACCTTGGGTTCCTCTATAACTTGTGAAATCAATGTCCCTTAGTTTCCCAAGCTAACCAAGAACTCTTACAACTCAGTTTTGTCAAGCTCACTAGAAACTCATACACTGTTGGTTTTTCTTCAGCTCACCAACAACTCAAACAAATGGTTTCCAGAGCTAACAAATAACTCCCCCTATTTTCAGAACTAACAAGAAACTCTACATAACAAATATACATCTAAAATAAAATTCCACTAAATAGGCCTAAGTGTACACATTGTTAAAGCTTAAAAATAAATGATAAAACAATAAGCACTTTACAGTGATTCAAACTCCTTTAAGATGGAAATGATGTAGCCTTGAAGTCCCTTGATCTTAGCAGCTATCACGCCCGACCTTGGGGCCTATGCATTTCCACATTTCCCTATAATTTCCCCATTTCTAAGGGGAACTTCTGCAAAAAATCATGCAGAGTCTCCCCTGAAATATGAGCATTTAAACCTGGTATACATTAATCATATAAATTTCTAATATCAATATCTATAATTTCTAATATAAAATATAGTCCTAAAATAATATCATTAACCATAAATTCACACCCACACCCACAATTTCGATGGCAATACACTTTAGGGGAATCATCATACATATCCACTTATACTTAGATAATTAAATTACTATAACATGCCAATACATTTTATTGTACATCATTTGAAATCATCTAAATATACTTATACAAATACACCATGGGGTTACAATCCACAATCCATCATACCATCATGCTACGAGAAGGATGATCTTCAAATTTGCTCACCAGTCTTAATCCCAGTTGGGATTCTTTACATCGCCTGTTAGCAAAAAACATAAGAATAAGAAGGCATGAGTTCGGGCAACTCAATAAGTAGGTAGAAATAGAAAATCTTAATAATCCATAATCAATAACCTAACATATTCCATCCATTACATTGATCATTATGCTCAACCTTCTAATATTTCAATATTTTACATCCATCAATACAAATAATCAAAGAAGAATATATGTTCATTAATTAATGCCAAATAAGGAAATCGCTATTATTCTCATCCAATTAGTCATTCTCATATTGTATTAATTTTTAAATTATACATATAATGAAGGGATATTCTTTATCCTTCACATTTAGACATCCATGCCATAAACTAAACTCTAATTATTCCGATATAATGGATACCCACTATCCCTAATAGACCAGACTACCTCAATCTTAAACAAATATGGGATATCAATTATCCCCAATCAAAACATACATGCCCAAATTCAAACAAATGGGCTAAACCCATGCACTCAACCAGAAAAGTGGGCCTACTTACCTCATGGTGATGCCATAACTTCTCAAGCTTTATAGTCTTTTATCCACACTTCGATGATCCTATACATATAATATATATATAACATTCAATATATACATACATTTCTTATTGAGACTTTTCATCATATGTTCACTAGGCATATAACTTATCTATCCATTTACATAATACTCAAATAAATTATCGACATTCTTAACATTATACAAATCATATTTAAATAGCCTCTTTCACTATATTCCAAATAAACCAATTCCCACTTTTTTCAATAGGGTCTTAGGGTTAAAAACAAACCCTTTTTCCATAGTTTCCTATTCAATGGTGTATTTCATCAAATATATTCTACATACATCATTTAAATCATATCACTTTAGCCAAGTGTCTTAAGAGAATTTGTTTTCTAATAACATATGCCCATCGTATAATCAGTTTAACATTTAAGTTAACCATAAAACACACTAGATAGGACTTTAACCAAATTAATTCATTGTTTTAACACTTTATTCATGGAATTGCCTTTCAATAATCCATTTAGGTTGCTATTTTTTCTAACATAATCCAATTTTCCCACAACCAAATTAGTTTGAAAACATTATAATTAAGAAGTTAATCATTTTGCTTTGGTAATTTCACATAAACCATTAAATTCCCTAAATTTCACTGTTCACCAAACCCTAACTTAGCATGAATCATGATTTTTCATATTCAAATAAGCCCCAAAATGTTATCATAACTGAATTAAACATTTTCCTTAATGATAAAACAACTAATCCCCATTATTTCTCCCAATTTTTCACTATTTAAGAAATCTACAAAACCCTAGCTGAAAAAAATCTAAATTTGGTTGACAAAAAGTAACTTACCATCAACTCCAAGCATGGCTTCCATCTAAAAATAAGATTCCAAGTTGCCCCCTCCATTTGTAGAAAATCAGATTTCCTTCCAGTTTCCTACCGTTCAAATGATTGAAACTTGGGTTTAAATGAAAGATAAAGCAATTCTCTACTTAGGCAAGGTAATATCCTAGCTAAAATGGCATAAAATAAGGCATAATGGGTCTAGGGCTTGGAGAAGAAAACGAAACAAAATGGGGGAAGAAACAGAATAGTTTGTATTAAAATGGTCGGCTTTCTGACTTAAAACGCTGACGAGTGCCTCAACCTTGAATTTTGGCACTGTGATATGCCCCTTTTTGCAAAATTTTGCTATAGCTCAGCTTTTCTATGTCGTGGCACTAAAAACTATTACCCTTTTTTCTTTCTGCCTTCGCAGAATGGCGTCACAGTGCTAGATTTTGGGCATCGCGGCTCAGAATTCACTATCCCTCCCTTTTGATGTATTTTCTCTTTTATTTCACTCATTTTTCTTACATATTTATCCACCATTTTTTCATATTAAATATGATCAATTCAAACCCCATTACTTCCTTTAAATAACCATATAAAAACACACACATAATGGAATTAATATTATTCAAATCACCATAACAATTTCTTCCCAAGTTCATAAATTCTTCTTTTATACTTTGGTTCTTTGATGCCTCATAACTTTTTGGCTATGATTTTTCATATATTCTAATATTAAAAGATATATTTAGTACTCTTATCAAAATACATAAAAAATGGCCCTCATATAAGTCTAAATCATGTCCAAATACATGGCCTAATAAAACACAATTCATTATTCTACATAATAGAGTAAAATTTTCTACATTTCAATTCATTTCCATTCACATTAATACTAAAGGCTAAAAATTTAACACCTTAGAATGAATACACTTGGGAAACTTGAATGGGTTACTTGTTGTTTGATTCTTTTTAGTACTTGGAACCCTCAAGCATCATGTTTTTCTTCAATAGATCTTCTATTTATATATTTCCACGAGGCTTTGGACCGTTTGGAAGAAGACCATTATAAAATAGTTGTTATAGTGCCACATGGATTTTCCATCGTTGAAGGCAGTTGGGCCAGTCAGCTGCACCTAGGTGACATGGCAAGTGACTGTCATATCGGCCATGATACTCCAATGAGAACACATCTCACTAGAGCCCTGTAGGTGCTATAGTAAGTGACAGGCAAACCGGCTCTATCCCATAGGTGGATGCATATATTGGCTATGACATTCAAAGCATATGAATCATCATCTAAAGTTCAAAATGTATCTTCTACAGCTTCCATTCTTCCTCTAAAGCCTTCTTTCCTCTTCTAAAGCTTCCTCTGAAATATGAAATCTTAGCAAAAATATCATTAGCTTAATTCAAGTCATAAACAAGTTTTGTTAATAATCAAAACCAAACCCTTGGACTTAACAAATTCAATTCCATGATCAACAGAATGATAAGTTTAGGAAGTTAACCCAAAAATAGTCATCTCTCCCATTTTACTTAAGATAAGAAGCCCACCATTAATGGAAACTTATCTTGCTTAGTGTTTGGCATACAACGATTAATAGAGTTCATATTTTTCTTATTTTGTCAATTTTTGAGAAACATGAAACCTAAAAAGATGGATTTGAAGATGGTTCAATGCTTCTTAATCATGCTCCCATAGAGCTCTAATGACTAACTCCCTTAGAGTAACAAATCCACCACATCAAAAGGAGAAGAAACTGTTGTGCACCATGGTGAGGTTTCTCCAAGGCTCAATCAAATGCCCATGGTGGCTGTCCAAGAACAATGAAGCACTTGCCTCAAAATAAAAGAAGATTAAAAAGATGAGCTCTAAGTCCCTTCATTGTTGTGGAAGAAGAAGCTCCAAAGAGGGGAAAGAGGGGAAGAAGAAATTCTATCCAAAGAAAAAGAAGAAAACACCTAAGCAAAGTCTGTCCCTAGAGAAAAAGAAGAGACCTTTGGAAGAAGAAGCAACCATCTCAAAGAAGAAGATCTAATCCTTCTCTTCTCAAAAATTAAGCTTTTTATAGCCACCAGAGGGCAACTGGCATGGTCGAGCACCTTGGCATTGCGAAAAACTGCTGGTGTAGTAGAGCCTCCATGGTGGCGTGGTGGGCCATTACTTTGTAGAGCACTTCTAGCATTGTTGAGCCTCCTTGGTGGAGTGGTGAAGCCTTAGTGGCATGGTGGGGCATGGAATTGTGAAGCCGTGTTGGCATAGTGGAGCATCCTTGGTAGTGTGGCCAAGCTTGGTGAGGTAGAGCATTATTGGCATAGTAGAGCCTAGCATTGTAGAACACCTTGGTGTGGTAGTGCCTTAATGGCATTCTGGAGCACCTCTTTAGCATGGTAGCCTTCTATCATGGTGGAACACCTCCCTTGGCATGGTAGAGTCTAAGTGGTGTGGTGGAGCACATCTTTTGCATGGTAGAGCCTTCTTCCATGGTGGGGCACCTCCTTGGCATAGTGGAGCACCTCCATGGCATGGCGGAGCTTTGGCTCTACCATACCACTAAATTTAAGCAAGGTATTTTGGGAAATTAATTGCATTTTTAATTCAAATGGTCCAACCAAAATTATTTGGATGGTCCATTAAAATACTAATTAAGTGTACCCCATTGCTATTTAAATAACACATTGGATAGTTGATTACTTGGCTTGACTCACTGCCGATGTAATTTGAACTACTCTTTGTATAAACCAAAGGCATTTAATTTCACTTAGTGATTTTAAGTTATTCAATAACATGCTATTTAATATTTCTATCTCTTTCTTTAAATTACCAACTTCCTTGTTTAGAGATAAGTTTCATTCTATTAGTATAGCATTCACTTTGATAGTAGCATCAAAATTTTTCTTCTTTCAGGTAAATTTTTGTCGAAGTGGTGTGCTGTCGTAGGCAACCAAATTTAGAACCTTACTTCAATTTCAAATTTCTACAATAGTATGAGTAAGGGTCGATCCCATGAGGAGTATCTAGCTTAGTTTTATGCAATGTGAAGAAGAATGAGGGGCTTTGAGTATAATAAGAGCAATATTGTGAAAGAAATTTATCAAAGAAGAAAATCTTGGCTCAAGTCAACATCCATAATCAGAATCTCATAAATGATCATCGACACAGTTATAAATCAATTAACACTTTAAATATTCACTATTGAAATTATTTTTCCTATCTCTCTTTTGACATAGTTAATTAGAAACACATGATCCAACTAACCCTAACTGCTAAACAAACTCAAACACGAGCTAGAGATTTAATCTAATAGTAGTCATAAGAATTGTAGAGATTGATGAAGCTAAATAATACAAGTGCATGCTGTTGCCTTTAATTTAGTCAAATATTCTTCCTAAGATTTAATAACTACAATAGCAGCAAATTATCAAACCCTAGTTGTTTTGCAGATTAGAGGAATCAAACAATTACAGATTTAATATCTAATCTAGCAATAGATTGTAATGAATAATAAACTAGTAGATCTTCTAGAAATTAAACATAATAATCATAATCATGAATCAAAGAGAAACGTTCAATACTCAAAGTATAAATTGAATAATTAAAACAAATTAGATCTCACAGTATATAGATTCTGAGGCTTCTGTCTCCTTAAACCAAGAATAAAATTTTAGCCACTTAGGGCCATGAAATCACAAAGAAAATGAAATAAAAGAGATAAGAGAGAAAATTTTCTATCGAAAGTCGCCAAGAAGTCCTTTCCAAACCCTAATAAAAGAACTCTGAAAAACCCTAGCAAACGGCCTTTTATACAAAGTCAACAATATGCAAAAATAGAAAAAATTCAAAAATAAAAATTTTGATCAACCGTTGGGGCCACTGGCTCCACCTTGTTGATTACTGCCAAGTGGTGTGAAGTGGGTTGGTGACAGCAGTGTCGGTCTGCTGCCTTCGACTAATCTTTGCTCCCTTACTTCTCCTTTGCACTTCATCCTGTCTTTTACTTTCTTCCTCTTAATTACCCTTGATGTAGTCTTTATCTCTCAAAACTCCCAACATGAAAATAGTAGAAATTGTTCTTATGTTTCCAAAACTTCTTTAATCATCTCGATCGTAGTCGAATGAGAGGGTTATGCCCAAAATACAGAGTGATGCTGAAATTGTCCAAAATCCAAAATCCTTCAATTGACTTCTTTTTGCACTTAACCACTCCAATTGTCTCATAAATTAAAATATATGAATAGTGAGTGTATTTAGGAGTCAAATAAGTGTAAAAGATTAAATATTAAGGGAATAAAATATGCTATTTTGTATACCCATCAAATCCTCCCACACTTAACTTTTGCTCATCCTTGGGTAAAACTCAGATTCGCTCTTCCCCGAAAGAATGTCAAGGTTGCAATTATCATAAACAAAGAACAACTAAACTCTTTGAAACACATAATATATCATGAACAAATTATTCTTATGAAACCTATAATTATTCAGTAAGCATTCTCTCTTGAAAATGGATTAAACTAAATAAGTAGAACCCTCATGGAAATAAACACTCTACTCTTAGTGTTTGAAGGATATATATTCTGCTCAAATTCATTCCAATGAAAATGATCTACCGTAACCTTGCATATCTTCTCATTCTCTATCATTGGGATCACATACATATCATGAATCATAAGGACTTTTCATGGGTTGTAATGGGGTTTAGGGTAAAGGTGAGAAATATTTGG
>JAYJMB010007257.1:0-10367 GCA_036873735.1 Pouteria campechiana
AAACTTCAGAATGTTGCTTCTCAATTCCAGAAGTTGCATCCAGAAATTTTAGAGGAAGCTTCAAAGCTTCGGGCTTCAAGCTTCAAAGAATGCATGTGGAATTCCAAAGAAAGCAAGTTACAGAAGAAGCACTCCAAGTTACAGAAGAAGCACTCCAAGTTACAGAGGACGCGTCTTAAGGCTTTAGTGAGAATTTCTAGAGGATACAAAATCTACATTAGAAAGCTTCAGAGGTTAGAAGATGATGTTGATAAAATTCTTCATAACATTTTGAAGTTTTGGAATAAAATTTCAAAACGACAAAGAATTTGACGCAATCCAAGTTCATAATATTTAGAAAAATGGAACAATGCAATCTGAAGTTTAGTTCAGATTATGAAGAAGACATTAGAACATGTGAAAGCTATGTCAGAAGATCTAGAAGCTTCAGAAGAAGAAGAAGAAGAAGAAGTTTTAGTTAAAAAGATGTTAAAGCTTCAGAAGATTTGATAGCTATGTCCAAAAGCTTTAGAGCATGCTTATGATGATGGACACGAGCTTCAGAAGCGAACTTCAAGTTTGAAGATCTCAAAAGTGAAGTTTAAAACATATTAAACCATCAAAAGATCTAAAAATCAAGTCAAAAAGCTTTAGAACATATTCAGAGGATGAACTCCATGCTTTAGCTCTCACAAAGAATAATTAGAGGTTATGCAGAAGCATTCCAAGTGTTAGAGCATCTTCAAAAGGTGCCTTAGATGATGAAAAAAAGGAGCCGTTGGAATGTTGGCACTCAAAAGGAAAATCTGAGTTTATTCACAAGCAAGAAAGTCTCTTTAGAAGATCTTTATATGATGCTTCAGATGATCAGCATGCCTTAGAAGGGAAATAATAGCCCGTTAAAATTATTGGTTATTATAAGGAACTATTGCTGGAATGAAGTCGATGTTTAGAAGTTTTGAAGAGAGCTTCTGAAGCTCTAAAGAAATAAAGTAATAGTAACTAACAAAGCACCTGACTTTTAAAAGCTCTAAAGTTTAACTTCAGAAGTTATGCAGCATGAGGCACTACATTGAAAAGAATATAATGTTCAGATGTTTTGAAGTTTACCTTCAGAAGCTTTGAAACACAACCTAGTTATTATGAACACTGCAGAGTCATCATGTTCCAAAGTCTGAAGCCACGACATTTCAAAATGGTAAAAAATTTGAATGTTTCTCTCACATTAAATGAGCGCCACCTACACACAATGACTAGAATTTAAATCCTAATTTAAAGGGAGTAAATCTAGGACCTTGAAGAAGTGATTAAAGCTGTTGATGTGATTATTGAAGAATTCATTGAACCTTAACTTTCATACTCTCAAGCAACCTAAGCCAAGGCACTTAACCTTCTTTCACAATCTTCCAGGGGTTGTATCTACAACAAAAAGGATGATTCTTTATAATAAAGTGAGCTTACAAGGATCAAAAGACTTCCCCCGTGTTTATAAGGAAGCACTACAAAATTGTAAGATTTTTTTTCTTGTTTTTATTTGTGTGTCCCTTGAGTTGGTATTGGAGACCATACTCAAGAAGAACAAGGGTGATTGTTGGAGTGTGTCTCATAATCAATTTGGTAGTTTATACACTCCCTTGAGCTAGAATCAAGAAGAGTGCAAGAGGTATTAAGTGTAAACGTCTCATAGAGCTAGAATTTAGAAGAGTATATTGGCACTAGTTTATAACCCATGAACTAGAATCAAGAAGAGTATAGTGACACTAAGGTTTATGCTCCTTTGAGCTGGAATCAAGAAGAATAACCTGATTGTTGGAGTGTGTCTCGCAATCAATTGCTAAGATATTATGGCCTCTAGAGTTGGAGTTTATAAGAGTGCTGTGTGCACTAATTGTATTTCATTATATATGATAGTAGAACCTAAGGTGTAAGGGGTGTGCTCTTAGAAGAGCGAAGTCGGGAGGTTATCCTAAACCACTATACATTGTGCCTTATGTGTGATATTGATTTATTTCATTGCATTTTATTATTTTGTTATTTATCTCATTATAAATTATTCAAAAGCACGAAAAGAGGGAATTTAGTTAAATAGGGGTTGAGCTAGAAAATTTTATGAACCCAATTCACTTCTCCCCTCTTGGGTTAAGTTAAGCCATAAGAGACCCCAAACCAAAGACCTCGGTTCAGACAAAACTCATCCTCTCTACTATCTTCTATAGAGCTAATCTTTGTCGAAGCTTTGCATTTATGTATCTTCTTCTTTCTTTACTTGTCTCAAAATGTATTTAGACTAATTTGAGTTATCTTCTGATTACTTTTATTTCTTAAACACCTTTGTATGAAACCTATATATTTTTTATTTTTGCCTCTGCAGCACTTGGGAAACAAAATTGTTAGTTCTCTCTTTTTCACTCATATATTTGCTTACAATCAAAACTTGGTTATTAATTCATATTCATCATCAAAATGAAGCATTTGCGGGGTATGAATTAAACATCTCATCCTCTCTTTCTTCAGGTTTTAGAGTGGTGAGAACATAAACTACTCAAATTTGAGTGAGGTAAAAATGAAGTTATTGCTGTCATCTTTGAAATTGGTGCCATTATATTATATCCACAATGGAATAATTGCTTAAAGATTGTTGGGGTAGAAATAGAAGAGGGTCAACAAAGAAAATAATTTAAAAAACTAAAAATATAAATATCAATTTGCAAAAAGCAATCTTTAACTCTTTTGCATGTGTTACTAGGATGAAATTTAAAGCCAACGCTTTCATATAAAAACCAAACATTTTACCACTTTGCTATTACTCTTGTATTTTATAATAATGTAGTTATAAATATAGAATAATTAAAAAAATTAAATTCAAAAAATTCTCAACATCTATAAGATAGGAAAATTTTCTTTGACGATATCTATTGGAGGAGTGGTTTCCGTTCCAAAATGGTGTGTGAGAATTAGATATTATGAGAGACGAAAGGCTCCACAAAAACATTCCACATAAAAAATATAAAAGAGGGTCTCTAAATCTTATCCTCTAATGGCCAAACAAATGAAATTCATATAGGTCTATGTCTACATTTCTAGAAGCACAAAACTGTCCTCAATCATAAGTTCATAGAAAGTTTGCATGGACATGATGGGAGAGTAATAAGTTGATAGAAAGTTTGCTTGGATATAATAGGAGAGTAGATTGTTTTAAAGCCTTGCTAAGGGCATTTTTGTCTAGGGGTGCAACTTGGTTTGGTTTGGGTTAATTCTAAATCGACCCTAGCATAACTCTATTTATAAAAATTCTACCTTATCTTAAATTTAGGTCGGTTTGGTTTGAGGTTGAACCTATCTTACTTTTTTCTAAAATTGGGTTGTATTGATTTGGTTTGAGGTTGAACCTATCCTTCTTTTTTCTAAAATTGGGTTAGATTGGTTCTAGGTTAAAATTGGTTATTTCAAAGTTTAGTTTGATTGAATTATTAACTAATTATATAGTTCTAGTTATATATAATCTAAGAATGAATAGATAATATTCATTCAAAGTAAAGAAAACATGCTATAAAATACAAAATGAAAATAAATTATAATCTGTAAACTATCTTTATCAAAAATTATTAATAAGCAATATGAAAGTTTGAATTTCAACTATTTCCTTGCTTGCTTTGTATCCATAGGACATCCCAATTATACTTGATTATTGCAACCATCATAAATACCAAGGTAGAGATAATTATTAATTTATTAAAGGATCAGAGTAGAATCCATTGATTAATCTTTAAGCTTTAAAGTATAAATTTAACCATGTAATAGTGTGAAATATACATAAAATTATAAAAATAATTCATGTCGTGTTAGCTTGTTAAGTCTTTTAGTATTTTTTTTAATAGTTCTTGCGGGTTGGTTTGGTTTGGGTACCTAATGCTTGAAACTGTACCCACTCTAAAAATGAATGCAGATTAAGAAGATTGAACCAACACTATCCTATGGGTCAGAAAGATGGAATCGAACTTACTCTAAAAATAAATACAGGTTAAGAAGATTGAATCCACCCTACCCTGGGGTCAAAAAGTGACCCTACCCAAGTTTTTGTCATTTACAGATTTTAATAGCAGTTTCCAGTACTGCAAATAACCCTTGCTGATGTACTGTTACAAGAGGGGCATATGTGCAAGGCAGATGAAACTACAGCAGCACACATAAGTAAACTTACGTAGTCAGAGTGCATATTCATCAAACCTCAGGGCTCAGGGGTACTATGCAAATAACCCAGTACGCGAACGGACTCAAAAATACTCCGCCCTCGATATAAAATGATTAAAATGTCTCTCCCGCTAGAATCTCCCTCCCAAGACAAATGCCGGAGAAGAGAAGAATGGCAGAAGAGGACTTCCAGCAAAATGACAGAATTGCCCCGGCATTCCCAGCAGGGAGAGTGAAAAAGATGGTGAAGCTGGACAGAGAGATCGGCAAGGTGAGTTCTGAAGCGATTCTCCTCATTTCTCTATCCACCAATCTCTTTCTGGAGTTCCTCGCCGAGAAATCCATGGAGGTCGCCGCCCAGAAGCGACGGAAGACGGTAAAAGTCGAGCACATCAGAGCCGCTGCGAAGCGGCATCCCCCCACCACTGATTTCTTACTCGATTCCCTCCCGATGCCTTCCCGCCCTTCTGCTCCCAATCCTACGGCCCAGAGCAAAGCTCGCCGCGCTGCCGAAAAGCCGCTGCCATCCGGCGCTCGCCGCATCGATTCTTTCTTCTCGAAATCTTCAGATGCCGCCGAGTGAATGGGTGATTCCGATATGGGTAATTTTCTTTCCTTTCTCCCAATCCTTTGCGTGCAGTGGCAGTGGAAACTGATGATATCTGTAGTTTTGGGGGACAAAATAATTTGGACGTTTTGGAAAAGAGGAGGAATTATCAGTTCTGGTGGTGGGTTGACAGCACAATCCGGAGATTTACTGCATCGGTTCCACCAAGAAGATCCAAACTTCATGTCATTAAGCTTTCTTGATCATTCATGGGACGTTCTTGACATGTTTATTGGATTTATGATCTCAGTGACGTTAGAACTGAGCTCCTCTTGAGTGGACTGTAAAATGCCTGTATTTTAAACATGCCAGATGAATGTGCGATGCAAGGAAATAGGTTTTTTGATGTTTCAACTGCATATTTTGAGTACAGTCTAGACTGTTCACAGCGTGTTGCTAAGTATGGGACTCATTTATGAGCCAAATTTGATTGTTTATATCAATGTTATTAAAACTTGATCAGAGGTTGGACCAGTTAAGTTTCCTGTTCACGGTTCAACTGGTTTTACCAGATTGATTGGTTCACTGTTCTTTATTAAACAATTTTAAAATAATATAATAAAAATTTTAAAATTTGAACCATAGATCTTAATCTAAATGAATAAATCTTTTACCATTAAATTATATTGCCCAATATATACTTTTACTAAATTGATAATAACAAAAATATAAAATATAGCTCATATAGTTAAACTGGACTAGACTGGACTGGTCAGTTGACCGGTTCAACTGGCCGATCCAGTCTGGTTTTGATAACAGTGGTTTATATAGGTTCAAAAGAGAGTATAATGCAAAAGAGAGTAATACAGATAACACGAAGCTGTAGCATCAATGGATATCAGGTAAAGAGATTGCAATGCTGAAAAGTCAAAATAACACAATGACAATGGAATAAGTAGTATAGCATCAATGGATGTGGGGTAAAGAGAATGCAATGCAGAAAAGTAAAAATAACACAAAGACAATGGAATAAGTAGTATAATGAGTAAAAAATTAGAATGACGAGTGGAAAATATACTGAGTAATAATTGAAAACGTATAGATTATGATTGAAAAATATGATAATGATGGAAAAGAATGAGATATAGATTTAAGGTTTACCTTGTTTTGGTTGAAGATTTAGTGACTACTCAAGAGGATTTATAGATGGTGTAATCACTAAAGAATATGTTTTATTTGGACTTCTTTGGGATTGGTTCTTGATTGTCTATAATGTAAACAACACTATGGTAGTCTTTTGGGCTAAAAGATAATTGATTTTCAATGGTGTGCCTCACACAGCAACTTTGCATTTTTTGTATGGACCATTTCTGTTAAAATTTGTCCTCAGATTGTAGGGACCTCACTTTTGTAAATATGCTTAGATGGGTGGATGATTGATGCATAACTTGTTCTGTATTGGAAGTGTTGTTAGTAAATTGCATTGGGGAAATGGATTTTATAATCAGCATACAGATTTAAAATAATTTTAGCTGGATATATTTGACTTCAGAGATCAAGTAATAACTCACCACTGAGAACATGGCTGTCGTGTCTTTATATGGCCCTGTTGACCAACGAATAGATACCATCAGGAGCTGTGATGCAGGCAAAAGAAACTTGCATTTCAAGGAATCTAATTTACTCATCAAGCGGGCCACAGTCCCTAGGCAAATATGGACTATTGCTTGTGTTTTGATGACAGCCCATTGTCTCCTCACATTAGCATCTCACATGATGAGTTGGACAGTCATCTATTATCTGAAAAGCCTTCATGTATGCTGGATATAAGCTTTGTGTACATGTGGTCTCTGTCAAGGCATGTATTCATATGTTATTGTATAGATGAAAATGTAAAGGAAAATGAAAATAGAAATGTAAATGATGGCTGTAGGGTGGAGATTTATGTCGTTCAAGAAGTAAAGAAAGACAATAGATAGGAAAGATTATAAATAGGGGCAATTATGAGGGAAAAAATGTTGTTAGGGATAGGTGTGGTAGGCAACATCATATCAATTTATTGTTTTCACTTGTATTGCATTTACATGGTCATGTTATGTCACCCAAACATGCTAGCAAAATATTGAAAAATTTCCCCATGGCTACTCAGCAGCCACTTTTGATGACCCCTTACTATTCATTTTCCAAATTGATTAAATCATTGTGCTCAGGGACATGTAAGATTCATAACACCCTCTTTGTATTGACAGCATTTGTACATTAGACCAAATTCACATTCTCATTTATTGATTTTACATTTTAAAGCTAAAGCTTATAACATTTCTTGAATTGGTTTTAAAATGGATTAAATGGAGTTTACAAAGATAAAAAATACCCCTACAAGCATGTTGTTGTTTTTGTGCTCTTATAGTATTGCTATCGTAAACCGTCTACTCTAGGCTTTTTAATTGCAACAACTTTGCCAATATAGATCTTCACCCACTACAAAATAGTAGATGTGGGTGGTTTTCCATCAAGTCTTGGATTAGTTGCTAGGCCATCCTCTTGCTCCCATTATTGCTGACGTAACTATTGCTCTAGCTAGGGCTAGGGCCATGGCCTTGGTTGGCATTGGATCAAGTTGGCTCTAGCTAGGATGATGACCTTGCTTGCTTATCACCTAGTGCACTCTTTACCATCTTCCCCTCTTTCGCGGGACGAGGGGGAAGAAAGAATAAGAGATATGAGATAAAATAGATGAATTAGGGAAGAGAAAAAAAGGAAACAAGAGGGAACTACAAAAGCAATCGTATTCTCAATTCAATTGATAAATTATTGAAAACCCTAATGCAAACATCCCTATTTATAGGGTCAAGATTAAAACCCCAATAATTATAAAAGAATAACAATTCCAAATAAAATAATAAAATAATAATCGAAAATGTCTATTATGTTGAAATCCCCAAAATAAAATAAATAAATTCTATACTGTTGCATCTAAAGTATATGTGGATTAGTGTAATGCATGATGATCTCCATTACCCTCTTTCCTTCTTGTTCTCTACTTTCACCCGTTTAGTGTGACACTCGCCTCCTTCATAATAGCCCTAAATGAGAATCCTCAAGAAGATCAAGATGAACTCTTGATAACAAGACGGACGACCATAATTCTTGTCAAGCTTTGGGAACCTACTTAATTCCCAAAAGTAGTTTCCCTAGATGAGGAAATTGAAGCCCAACTGATGGTCACCTCCTTCCAGCTTGGCAATTAAAATGGAAGAGGTGGGAAGTGGTGAGGTGCACAATGCAAAGATAGTGGACAAAGGGTCTCCAACTTGATGTTGCAATTGTAGAACCTTTAGGTGGAGGTAACAGTTGAAGGTCAAAATTAATATGGAGGATAGAAGAAGGAGATGGAATGGACATTAGGTTGTGATGGTTGGAAGAGGGGGTCAAAAGTGACTCTCTTTCCCACTCTTTCGTCCTACCCCTTTTTACTTTTCTTTTTCCATCTCTTTTAACATGATTTCATATTTTAACTACTTAGAAAGCCTACTTTTTCTTATTATTACTTATATTTCCAATCATCATATTTCAGTTTTTTATACATACACCTACCTATTTCATCTTTATTCACTTTATCTGTAATTATTACCTCTTATTACATCACATCATTCCTTTTCTTTTCTTCCACCCTTCATATTCCTTTTTTTTGTATGGGGAAAAAAGGAATATGGAAAAGTGAGGAAATTGTGTAATATAATAGGAGGTGATTATATAAATAAAGAGAATAAAGACAAAATATGTAGACTATTTTTTTATGAAAATATAGGAAACAATTATTGTTCTTATCATATTATTAGTGAAAATTATTTGTTTGATATAGATGAAATGTGAGGTAATATACGTAATTGTTGACACTACAATTTGATGGGTTAAGCATTAATTGAACTCTCGGGAGATCATTTAAATCTAGCATAATTTAAAGGTCATTAATCCTAAATTTAGGGGCCTAACCTAAACTCAATAGGTTAAAACCTAGATCCAAAATAAAAGTCCAGTTGAGCAAAATAAAAAATATAAAATTCGATTTTGAACCGTTAGCCTTCTTTATAGAAAACCCAAGTTTTAACCAATAAATTATTGGTTGATGAGTTATTAAGAAATTATGGAAAAATAATTTAAGGAAGATTTAATTTGAGATAATTTTAAAAATCTTATCATTATCTTTTCTTCATCTTTAAGCTTATTTATTTGACCATGATTGTCTTAAAATCTACAAGAAATGTTGGTCTAAAAATAGCTATAAATAGGGCATTCCCTCTATAAAATGGATAGAATAAAAATTCGGAGAAGAGAGACACAAGAAATAAGAGAAATTCAGAGAGTTTCTTTAGAGGGTTTCTTTAGTGTTCTTTTGAGAGTTCATCGAGCTTCTATCGAGGTTCTTGCATCTGAGGCTATGCTTTCTATTATTCCCAAGATGAGTTTCTCTTTTCCCTTTTATTTATTTGAAAATTACATGATGGTTCTGCATTTAGTTTTTATTTAAAATTTTTGGCATATAACATACTAAGTATTGCATATTGCATTTTTCTTTAAAAAATTATAGTCTATTTTTTGAGACTATATTTTCATGGATATGAGTGGTGTATAACATCTTCTAGTCACATAACTGGATATTTGCTCAGATCTCATATTGCAGACCGACGTACATTTTTATTTTTATTTTTAGTTTTGGATTTTTTTAGTCAAAAATCCAGTGGTGACTCCACATCATCATACCTTTTTTTTTTTTTACAAAATTGACTGAATTTACTCTACCCCATGTGATGGATATCATGATGCGTTGCGCCATATTTGTATATATTCTAGGTGCTATCCTAGAAATTAGAGTTTGATTATTTGATTTGGGACTTCTAAAATATTGTGGTTGGTTTAGGTTATTATTTTGATTTTTTATTTGGGTTTTTATTTGTTAGACAAATTCTAGGGCTTCACTTTTGAGTCTATAAATAAGGTAGCTTGTATTAGGGTTGGCTAACACTTTATGCATTGATATTACTATTGTTTTTGTTTACCCTAATTTTTCTTCCTAAATTATCTCATACTTTATCCCTTTTTGCCCTTCTTATTTCTTTAGAGGATCCTTTCTCTTTCTTCTTTTTCCTTATTTGTCTTGCATCAACTTGATATCAAAGAAAACATGGTAAATTTTTCTCATATAATCTCTTACAATTTGATTGTGGAAGCCTTTCGCACATACAAAGGGGTAACTTGCATACGCAGTTTGATTTGTTGAAATAGGACCCATCTTCTTCTGCAGGAGGGAAAAATCTTCTATAATCAGTTATGTAGTTTTGGTTATGTAAGAGGGAAGAAACGTCGTTGTTGTTGTCTTTTTCTTTGATTTTTTTCCTTTTTCTTTTTTAAACCATCTAGAAGGTTGCCAGATCTCATAGAGCACATTCCAAAACCTTCGATTGGGTTGTTGCTTTGCCTTCAATAGTAATTGACATCGAAACCCTTTGCCTGAGTAGTAGCTCCCAAGTCTGACATAAATAGTGTTGATTTCCACCAAATCCAGCGGCTCCCACTTCGAGTTCGGCAACTCAGTATCGGCAAATCCCTTAGAAGCCATCTTTTTCATTTTCGGCTACCCATTGTGTTG
>JAYJMB010007258.1:0-10366 GCA_036873735.1 Pouteria campechiana
TTCCCAAAAGCTCTACGTGCAAACGCGCTTCCTGTAAGTGCTTAAAAGCCACCGCCAGGCCAAACAGGCCCATAGTGTCCTCCTAGTCATTCCATTTGCTTATTTCGTACAGTCCAATCTCTTGAATGGACAGAAGCTATAGCCATTGACGGATACTCGATTTGAGAGATTATCCATCATCCCTTCGGTCGGAAAAGCAATTCGTAGCTGGTAAGAACACTCGTCGTGTTACATGAAAAATCCCACACAAACGACGAGCATGATGAGGTTAGCCTATTCATCTATTTCTCTTCGTTGGCAGTTCCATGTGGTAGTCTCATGTTTATCTACTCATGAATTTTCCATGAGAGATTATTGGTTGACCAGCTTGCCTTTGTATAGTTGTGATACCCCACTGATCAAAGTCCTCAAAGACCCAGATCTCTCACACATGTTCGATGTTGTTGCATGTGTGGTGAATCGCCCTTCACATGACTGGCTTTCAATCTTTCACGGTGTTATTATATGAAATACCTGCAAAATTGACCTTTGCTGGACATGAAAGTGGTAAATGTAAAGTTTTAATTAAAAAAGATTCGAGCCTATTGGACAAATCTCCACTGAATTTTAAGTTGTGGCTGGCCTAAAATAATAATAATAAAAGTTGTTGTCCCATCAAGATATTTTCTTGTACTGTTAGCCGTCCAAAAGCAATTTCGGTGGCTGTACTTTTCCCATGATGTCTTGTGGAGATGAGTTGCACTTCAAACTATGGGCGTAGATTGGGTTGGGATCAACCTACGAACCCGACCCAGAAATAGGGAGGATTGGGTTGAAGAAATAGAAATTTTGTGTCGGTAAAATCAGTAAATTTGGATTGGGTTGAGGGGTTAGCCATTTGAGATTCAACCGACTTGATTTCAAATATTGGTAAATTATTTAAACTAGTCTTTAGCCTTTGAATGTCTACCTGTTCTCTACATGCCTTTTTTTCATTTTTTTTCTTGTATTTTAGTATTGAAAGATAAATCCTTAAAGTTTTTATGTTGCAGTTAACATAAAATATTTATTTAAAGTAAAGATTTATCATAATTGAAATTATCAACTTAATTTTTTAATTTCAATTGTCAACTCAAATCTAATCTAATTTTTGAGATCAGATTAATGTTTTTAAAATAAAGTTAGAATCAAGGTTAATTGAAATATTTGTAAATAAGGTTCGGGTTGGGTTACCCCAATAGAAGTCAACCCTTTCTGATTTAAATCCCTACATCAAACTCATAACAATTTTATATGTGTGGTTGTCTACGAGATGGTTTGCATTAGGGGTGTGCATGGGCTTGGGTTCCACCCAAACTCGCCTCGAATTTCACTAAAATTGGGTTGTAAAAAAAATTAAAAATCCAAAGCAACCCGCCTCGAATTTCACTAAGGTTGGGTTGTAAAAAAATTGAAAAAAAATCCAAACCAAGTAGAGCCCAACTTGAACTCCACTAAATGGTAGGTTTGAGTACCCAGACCAAACCCAAACCCTATCATTATTAAAAAAATAAAGATTATTTATTAAATAGAATAAGTAAATACATAGCCAATGTAGCTAATATAAAAAGCTTTTCTTAAATGGAATGATTATTTATTAGTAAATAGTCAAATAAAACGTAAAAAATTACATCACTTAAGTGCAAAAATGTTGCAACAAGCTAAACAGCCAAAATGGGTTATAGCTATTAGCACCACACACGAATCTTATAAAACAGTATACATACATAGAATGACTATATAAGATTTATAAGGCAATAGCATGAATAGATAACATCTATACATTATTTTCCACTCCAACAGAACTAACCAAGGTTAAAGGAGGAATGCTCTTTGGGTTATTGAACACATTGTGGAGATCAATCATTGTTTTTGCTTCAACCAAACAATCATAGTTTCCAAGTAAATATTTCTCGCCCCAAGCCCTGGCAAACTCCACTAAAAGAGAACCACTTAGGCCAGGTTTCCTTCAATCTATAATGCCAAGGTCAATATCTAAGTTGTTTATATACACTTTAGGGTAAGAGTTAGGTAAATGTTGTAAAAGTAGGGTAGGGGTTAGAATTTGATATATACTTTACATATAGGATTAAGGTTGGGCAACCTTATGCCTGAACCAAACCAAGCCCATGCACACCCCTTGTCTACATCATCTTCTCAAGCAAACCCTATCTAATTAGTTAGTTGAGACATCTCACCACAACAAAGCAGGTTTTTGGTAATTAATTTTGGGACAAAAATTAATTTGATAGATTAAAGTAGAATGTAAGGACATTACCAAGACCCGTTATGCAAGTAATATACAACGTCTATATTCTATTTTGCTACTAAGCATTCAATATTACAATAAAGATATGTATCACACCTTGTACTCACCCCGAGCATGATGAGAGTTATGGTCAATAAAATCCACAAATCCTGATGTTACGGGTTTGACGTCAATTGTCTGCAAATAGAGAAGGGCGAAAGCTGTGCCCAGAACAATGCCTTAATAGTGAGCCTGAGATTGAGCTTCGGGGCTAGACCCGTTCGCATGCTCGGGAAAGCAAATTTCTTGTAGCGTCTGACACTGTAGATGTCCGTGCATGCATGGAATTCGGTAGGAGAGTCTTGGACCATATTGTAGGGTCATTTGTTACTCGGTAAAATTTGATGGTCCTACACGTAAATTCAGCCCCTCCTAACAAGTAACAACCCAACATACTGGACGTTCATAATTCTCTGAAGAGAAAAATAACAAGCATAATTTCTGCCACCCTACCAGCTGTGTGTACGAAATGTGGAAATCAGATGATGGCGGCCAGTTAAGTGTCAAGAATCCAGTTGTGACGTTTGGTTGATGAATAATATAAATCATTACAATTTTACAGTTAATATATTCTCATATTTTATTTTATAGTTTAACCCACTTAACCAATTAATGCTAGTGATTTGTTATTTTTTCAATCCCCATTAGATGTAAAATCCAATTAATGGATAAATTTTAGTGAAGTCAAGAATTTGTAGGAGGAATAGCTGGTAGACAGCTTGGGAAGGTAAGTCTACACATGCCACGCAGCAGTTGTTGCAGGCCATTGTCTGGTGGCCCACGAATCAACTTAATTATTGCACCGACGTGGTGGAATACAGCAGCGCCTGTATATGATCGTTCAAATGGAGTGATAATACATCATGTATAGCGACACCCAATATTCCAACCCCATGAGTTGGCATAAAGAGTCACGGGCGTCCAAAACGTACTATCAACTTTAAGAAGATATTTATTTAAGTAATAGATGCAGCCAAAATCTGATGTCGATCATGTCTCTAAGTTTTTATTTGCTTCCTGCTTTCCACTCTATCCCGCGGCTTCTAAAACCCTAAAATTTTAAACCTGTGGGCTCAGCTCCTTGCCTGCAACTGACTCTCTCTCTCTCTCTCTCTCTCTCTCTCTCTCTCTGAAATTTCTAATTTTTATGCTTAGAGGGGAAACAAAACATGCACATGCACCGAATATGCTTGATGGCATCCGTGTCGGCAACTCTTTTGACCATTAAGGGGAATAAATTAGTATTTGGGTCCAAAATGTCATTGCCAAGATTTTTTTTTCCGAAATTTAGTCAGTGTACATGAATCAAACACATGATGTATCCTTTTTATTTTCACACACAGTGGCATTTTGGTAAGATTAAACTAATCATTATAATCGGCATGAGTTATGTAGTCAAGACATTGGAGTTTTTTTAATAAAAAATCTATACCAACTTTATCATTCAGAAAAGTTTTTTTAGACAATTTGTTGCAGACCTATACAAAAGTCTTGTAAAACTATAGGGCGTGGCCTGATGATACATCTTCAAGCCTTAATTGATCATTACGTCGTCCATCTGATTCCATAGCATCTTCGCACATGTGAATATCCACACCTAACAAAGACATTGATATAGGCCTCAAACTAAACCACATTCGCAAGCATTCATCAACTAAAATATATTTTGTGTAAATTAAATAGGCAATTACAAATTCCAATCAACGCAAATCAATCACTTAAGAAAATCAAACCCACAAACACATAAGAATTTTTACATGGAAAACTTCTCAATATAAAGGAAAAACCATAGAACATAGTGTAGTTAAAAACTTCTACTATAAAATAATAGGATCACAAAGTATATTCTTCTCTAGTAAAACTAGAGGATATAAACATCGTCACAAAGATAGATTTCAACAAAATCAACAAAAAATAATAAGGATGGATCTCACCAAACAAAATTAAAAAATTGACTCAAAAGAGGTTAAGAACTTCTCCCCTAAATCCCTTACCTAATGGCTTGAATGATATTATAATGATTAAGATCCTTCTCCAATTGTAGATGCTTAGAGAAGAAGAACATTGGAAGCCAAAACCTAACCCCAAAGCTATCACACCCATAAAACTATGTGTTTGGGTCGTCCCAAAAAAAATGCTGATGTAGTTCTTCGAGACAATCCCGCCTTGAATCTTGAAAGACTAGAAAAAAAGTCAGAGGACGCTAGGAGCATTCCCGGCATAAACACTACGACACTCAAGTCAATAAGGGACTCTTTTAGAGATGATAGGATAGTAGCAAAAGCTTTTGTTTTTAAGGTATATATCTGGGTGTATTTATAGTTGAATGTGGGTGCGTAGCTGGGATGCGTACATAAGTTGTACGCAAATGGGATGAAGATTCTCGTCTAGAGAAGAATTTCAGAAGGATATGCATCCAGAGTCTAGGTCTCATGGGATTGCATAGTAGCTGGAAAAGATATCCCATTAAAGTAAGGATCTGATGTGGCGTGGTGCTAACTAGATAATTGGGTATCTGTATTAAAGTTCCCTAGCACAAGTCCCCTCTTGAGGAGACGTTGGTAGAGGTTGTTTCCTTAGTCGCTTGATTTTTTATGCAGGCTTTCCCATGAGTAAAACTTCTAACACGATTTTGTTCTAGTGTTCGCATGCACTTCCGTAAAGCATCCTTGCTTCACCACTGGTTCCATAAAGTAGCATGCTTTGGCTGATGTCTTGGGATTGACTCCATAGGTTAGAGTGTTCTGGAGGATGCCTCACGACCAATTTTGTCCGTTGGAACACTTTGGGGGATGCCTTTCAACCGATTACATCCATTGGAATGCTATGGGTGATGCCTCTCAACCGATTCCATCAATTGGAATGCTTCTTATGCCTGCTTCAACACTTTTGCATGTTTTTGTCTAAATAGTATTTCTGATATATGATAAGTGTGATAAATGATGCCAAGCTTATCTTTCCAAAGCCATACGACAGTTTCATTTTATTTGACTTTCATACCTTTATTTGTGCTTACTTTTCTGCTATTATTTTTATCTTTGTTGAAACCAAAAACTTGACGACTTCACTCAAATCATCATTTGATTCCATTTTGTGGAATCGGTCTTTCTAATAACTTCACTTAAGTCGCCCTTCAGTTCCACTCCTCGAAACTAGTCTCTTTGAGGACTTTACTCAAGTTGATCTTCGGATCCAAGAATAGAATCAAAAATTCAATGGTCTCTATTTAGGTGCACTCACTGGTTGGGCATATAGCTAGACTGGGAACTCTAAGGCCTTTATTAGACCCACTCTTCAGTTTCAAAAATGGAACCGAAAACTCATTGGCCTCTATTTAGGCACACTCATTAGTTGAGCATATAGCAGAATCAGGAACTCCATGGCCTTTATTAGATCTGCTCTTCAGTTCCGAGAATAAAACCAGAAACTCGGTGGCCTCTATTTAGCCGCACTTACTAATCGGGTATATAGTAGAACTAAAAACTCTGAGGCCTTTGTTAAACCTACTCTTCGGTTTTGAGTACAGAACCAAAAATTTGGTGTCCTTTATTTAGGCACATTCATCGATTGGGCATAGAGTAGAATGGAGAACTCCAGAGCCTCTTTTAGAATTGCTCTTCAGTTCTGAGAATGGAACAGGAAACTTGGTGGCCTCTATTTAGGCACACCTTTTGTTCGGGCGTATAGAGGGACCGTAAACTCCTTCCGATTGAGCATATAACAAGACCGGGTCCTTCTGATTAGGCATATAGCGGGACTAAGAACTCTTTCTGGTCAGACCGTAGCGAGACCAGGAACTCCCAGTAGGGCATATAGCCGAACCAAGAACTCCTCCTGGCTGGGTGTATAGCAAGACCAAGAACTCCTTTTGGTCGGTTCGTAGCAGGACCAAAAACTCTTCCTAGTTAAGTCATAGTGAGATTGAGAACTCCTCCTGGCTGGGCATATTGCGGGACCAGGAACTCTTTCTGGTCGGCCCGTAGTAGGATAAGAAACTCCTCTCAGTTGGGCAATAGCGAGACCAAGAACTCCTTCTAGCCTAGCATATAATAGAACCAAGAACTCAATCTGATCGGGCTATAGCGAAACCAAAAACTCCTCCCAATTGGGCCGTAACGGGATTGGGAACTCCTCCTAGCCAAGCATATAATGGAACCAGAAACTCCTCCTGGCAAAGTATATTACAAGACCAGAAAATCCTCCCAATTGGACATGTAACAAGATCAGGAATTCCTCCTGGCCTGATGTATAGCAGGATTAGGAACACCTTCTAGTCAAGCCATTGCGGGAATAGAAACTCCACCCAGTCGAGCTGTGGCGAGACCAGGAACTCCTTCTAGTCGGGCATATAGCGGGTTCAGGAATTCTTTTTGGTCGAGCTATAGCGGGACCAAAAACTCTTCCCAGTTAGGCCTTAACAGGATCGGGAACTCCTCCTGACTGAGTGTATAGCGAGACCAGAAACTCCTCCCAATAGGGCATGTAAAGGGACTAGGAACTCCTCCTGGCCGAGCATATAGCAGGACCAGGAACTTCTTCGAGTTAGGCTACAGTAGGACCAAAGACTTCTCCCAGTCGAGTTGTAGCGAAATTAGGTACTCCTTCTGGTTTAGCTTTAGCGTGACCAGAAACTCCTCTCGGTTGAGCCATAGCGGGGGAACTCCACCTAGGCGAGCATATAGCGGGACCAGGAACTCCTTTTGGTCGAGCCATAATGGGACCAAAAACTCGATGGTCTCAGTTTAGGTGTGCCCTTTAGTTCAATATTGTCAAACCGGTCTTCTTGACTTGTTCTAATTTTCGTTAAGAAAAGCACTAACAATGTGAGGTAGCTTTAATAGAAAAAAAAATTTCAATAACTTATGAGAATTCATTCACTACTTTATTAAACTAGTTGTATACTAATGTGAAAGGATAGGCAAAAAAGATTTTACTGACAATACTTTCTTAAATGCACCACGTTCTAGATTTTTGAGGTGTATCTCCATGGCAACCTGTAATCTTAAAAACATAGGATCTGTCTTTCTTCCTTTCTATAAAAACCTGTAATATCAGAAATAGTGGATCCGCCTTCGCAACTTCATGCAAATATCAAAAATAATAAATTCGCCTCTTGCGATACCCTATAAATATTAAAAATAATGTATCTGCTAGCGTTACAACCTATAAATATTTTAAACAAAGGATTTACTCTTGATCCACTCTTCACAACATCTTGCAATTTAGAAATATCGATTCCATCGAAAGAACCAATCTATATGCATGAATTTGATTATTGTGTATAATGCATAATATAATGCATGTATAATATTCAGCAAGCATAATTTTTAACATGTTGCTAATATAATTTTTAGCATTTTAAAACAATATGTGCATAATTTTATGCATTAAATGTCATAAAAATCTTATACCTTCATAGATATTCACTTACATCTCATAATCTAGCTATCTCTTAGATAATTTGCTCCATTCATTGAATATAGAATGTCCAAAAGCATCGAAAATGACTTTTTAATTACTAAAATCTGAGTTCAAGAGATGTAAATCTCATCAAAATTATTTTAACATGAATAGTGATTTGCATGAATAGTGTAAACTCTGATTCATGTCTGAAAAATCATGAATAATGAAGCATGACACACTATAGCTTCTTTCCACGCATGGGATACCACATGAGTTGAAAAATATTAAACCATTTTATTTCTAATTAAAATGTCTAATGGAAATTATGCAAGCTTAAACCACATGAGTTCTCTTCCAATGTTTTAAGTCAAAATATATCACAATGTTTACATGTCATGTAAATTCTAAGAATCCAAATTTATAATGATATAAAATTTCTGGCAATGCTTAGGCATCCATAAGCATGAAATCATACCTACTATAAATTTAGTCCACCGCATTCCTTTACAAATTTCATGCATCAAATTTAATGTAAACGCATAAAATTCAAAAATAGTGCTCTAAAATTAGCATATAAAATAATGTCTGAAATAAAAAATCAACTGCTGATATGCTATTTCTAGCAATGGGCTTATTTTGGTTGGTCTACAACATGTTCCAAGCAAGGAAATTAGAACCATTCCTCCTAAGTTCTCTAGATCTATGGAAGTGAAGAATGTTGTTAGATTAAAAGACCATCAGTATATAAATCAGTTTCTTTTTGAAGCTTGTCATGTCGTGAAGCACCATTTGGAAGATACTATTCACGAGGCACAGGGATCTCCTTACTACCTTTAGCCAACTTACAATTTGGAAACACGTTTAGCCCGACTGATTGGAGACTATTTTGTGCAGCAAAGAGATGGTCTCAACAACCTATGGATTTTAAAACCATGGAACATAGCATGAACCATTGACATAACAGTTTTGGTGATATATCAACAATCATACAGCTTACCGAAACTAGTCCAAAGATTTTTCAAAAGTATATTGAGCATCCTACTTTGTTTAAGGGATGGAAGTTTGATCTTTGATACATTGTAAACATCACTTTACCATCATGGGCCCCGCATGATGTATAATCCTCATGGTCTTAAAATTCCAACATCATAGTTTTATTTTGGATCTCCTTTCATTAATGCACATTAATGTTGTGTTATTTAATATGCATAAATTCACAATGAACCAGAAAGCACAGCTTTCTTTACAAACATTAAAATATAATATGTTGATATATGCAAGAGATGTTGCCGAAATGGGATGTTAATGGAATAAATGTTGGTATGTATAGAAGCTATGATGGGACGCAAGTCGTGAATGATTTTGTTTGAGAAGCATACAATACTTCAAAGCCTAATTTTATGGAATGACTGTTGTCTCTCATTATAAGGCTACACATGGGATGAAAGAAACTAAAGTGAAGTGGTACCATGTTCATCACAATTTTCGTATAGTAGTAGTCAGATCAATAATTGCATGGCTTGGTGCCCTCTTGGTTGGGCAATTTTCTCCCTTTTCTCCTCTTCAACTTTCATGTAGCAACAGGTTTTTTGCAGGAGCCCTTGTGTTAAACTTACAGAACCATGCGTCGAGTGGGACCAACCTACCCCATGCAAGCAACCTTCCGTGGAAGTGGAGGATTTGCAGTTGGCTTTTATGGAGTCACTCGTAGGAAGGGCAAAACTCGATAATGGGTCAAGACCTCCTAGGACTTTGCAATTCTCTTATTAAATACTTACTGCAAACTGCTGTATTTTTGTTGATCTCTCTGAATTTTGTTATTCTATTGACCTATTCAGATCAAAGAATAAGGAAATGGGTGAGTGAACAAGAATTTGTAAACCATGTAATTTAAATTCCTTGGAATCAGAATCTATGTGATTAGGTTCTTACAGACGGCGCTGATATTTGGGTCATCACCAAACGGAATGCTGATGTGATTCTTCTAAATAATCCTACCTTAAATCTTGTAAGAGTAGAACAAAAGTTAGAGGATGATGGGATGGTAACAAGAGCTTGTGTTTTTGAGGCACATACTTGGGTGTATTTATAGTTGAGCGTGGGTGCATAACCGAGATGCGTACTTAGGTTATATGCAAGTGGGACGAGGATTCTAGTCTAGAGAAGGATTCCAGAAGGATATACATCCAAAGTCCAGGTCTCATGGGATTGTGTAGTAGCTGAAAAAGATATCTCATTAAAGTAGGAATCTAACGTGGCGCGGTGTCAACTGGATAATTGGGTATTTGTGTTAGATTTTCCTAACACCATGCGTAAAAGGGGTTGCCACAATAACAATGTGAAAAGGATATTTTCCTTTTGGGTTTTTCTTAATGGGATGCTTATCACATGTGGGCCCACCTCCACGTGGATCTACCTCCACAAGAGAGGAGATGAGCGCCCAATAAATCTCACCCTTCCAATTATGTGGAGGGCTCTATAAGACCTGCTACGTCTCTGCATATCATCAGCTTCTCATTGGTTACTATCGTTGTGTAAGGCCCTAGAAATTTCAAAAATATAAATGTTCACTATTGTAAAGTTTTAGAAATTTTTACAATGCGGCATACTATAAAATTTTATTTTTGAGGAAGTTTA
>JAYJMB010007259.1:0-52915 GCA_036873735.1 Pouteria campechiana
CCCATGTAAATCTAGAGTAGTCATCCACTATCACACACACACATACATATATATATATATATCTTTTTTCTCCAAGGGTGACTATGTTAGATGGTCCAAATAAATCCATTGCAAAATTGTAGAGGTCTGGATATAGATACTTCATTTTTAGGATAGAAGGATACTTTGGTCTATTTTGATAATTGACATGATTTGCATATTTGATTTTTGTCATAGTTTAGTTTTGGTAGACCAATCATAAGATCCTTTTTCCATAAGATTTGATATTTGGCATATTGATATGTGTCATCCTCTTATGCCATACCCATTGATCATCCTTGACTGCAATTAAGCATTTTCCAACTATATCATCTAGTTATACTAGATAAATTTTCTATGCCTTTTTCCACTAAATACTAGATCATCATCTATACTAAATATATTATATGCAGTTGGTTCAAACATAACTTTGTGACCCTTATTACATAATTGACTGATGCTTAGCAGATTGTGCTTGAGTTCTTCTACATATAATACATCCTCTATGTATGCATTGAATAAACTATAAGTTTTACCTATTCCCTTGATAAGACCTTTATCATTGTTACCGAATGCTACTATTCCTCCATTCATTGGCTTTAACTCTTTGAACATCTTTTTGTTACTAGTTATATGTCTCGAACAACCACTATCCATGAACCATGCATTTCCAGATGTAGCTTTGAGACTTACCTACATTCAAAGCAAATTTTCTTCTTACCTTTTTGGTACCCAATTATTGGGTCTAATGATGTTAGTTGAATTGTGTGTGGTATAAGTGTGTGCACATTTCTTACGTATTCATCTCATCTTAGCACCTTTTACTTGCATCTTTTTGGCATAAAAATCATATACTTTATGTCCAAATTTGTTACAAAAATAGCAAATATTTGAGACTCTAATAGATGCAATATGTTCCATTAGTTTATTTATCTAGGGATAATTCATGAGTCTTGTAATATTTGGTCAGTTCTCTCTTTCTTCTATGAGGTTCACTCCCTTGGACCATCCAGCAAATTTTTGTAAATTTTCATTATCTGACTATTCCTAGCCAAGTCTCTTTTTGCTGGTTTGACCAGTCATTCTCATAAAATTGGTTAAAAATTCTCTTGGATTGGAGAATTTACTCAGCATATTATTTAATATTTCCATCTCTTTCTTCAGATCTCTAACCTCCTTTTATAAAGATAAATTTCTTTCTACTAGGATGGAATTTACTTTGATAGTTGCGTCAAGGTGTCTTTTCTTTTGAGTAAATTTTTGGCTAAGTGATTCAAACTCACTAAAGAGAAATTTGTATGATTTTCATAACTCATCAAATTTTTTGCATTTGATAGAAGTGTTATTTGAGCTTGAAGAGTCAGAACTATAAGAATAATAAGAGTTTACCTCTATTTCCAGCTCTGTTGTGCATTCTTCTTTGATAGTGACTTGATCTATCGATTCATTCTCCATTTGGGCCATACAACATATTCTTAAAAGGTATCCAACTTCATTTTCATCTTTCTCACTTGAGCTTATTGCGGGTGAGGCTTCATCATTCACGTATATTCCTCTGGCTTAGTTTCTTGAAGACTTCTTAAAGTTTTTCTTATCTTTTCTATCATCCTTCTCATTCATATTTACTTTTTCTTCATTGGGACACTTAGGTGACATGTGTCTGATCCCTCCACATCTATAACAAGTGGGGAGATCTTTCTTTCTTTCAACAGTTTTCTTTTATTTTCTAGGCTATTTCTTTGAGGTGCTGCCTCTGTTGCTTCTTGCAAACTTTCTAAAGTTTCTAACTAGCATGGTCATATCATCCTCAGATTTTGCATGATCACTATTACTCTCTTGGGTCACTTTTAGAGCAATATTTTTCTTTGGCTTTGTTGGCTCCTCCCTTTTGTTCTTGATGAGCTCATGTGACATCAATGAGCTGATAAGATGATCCACCAAAAGAGTATTTAAGTCCTTTGCTTCCTCTATTGTTGTGATCTTCTAGTACATGAATCTGGTAGCATCTTCATCTCCCATTTAGAATTTGTAACTTTTTTCCAAACCTTTCAAGGGGTTAGTAACCTTAGAAAAACTAGCATACATTTCAAAAATACTTTCTCCTTTTTTCATCCTAAAGTTTTTTAGTTCTTCTATCAATATATTTCTTCTAGTTCCCTTGACTTGTGAAGATCCTTCATAAATAGATACTTATTTATCCCATATATCTTTTGTAGTAGTGCAAGAGGATACTCTATCAAACTCAGATGAGTATAGTCCACAAAATAAGGAGTTCATAGCCTTTGCATTATTTTGAACTAAGGTGGCTTTCTCTTTGGTCCATACATCTACTTCCGTAGTAGGAAGAGTGATTCTAACTTTAATAACTTTCTAATATTCCACATCATTAGCTATAATAAATTGCTTCATCCTTAACTTCCAATAAGCAAAGTTAGTTCCATGAAATAGGGGTGACCGGGTAGACAATTGCCCCTAGGCGAATATTTGTAATGAGGATGATGGGTTTGCCGTTGGATCACTATAAGTGTTTATTTAGTCTGCTTTGATACCACTTATTGGTCGCGAAGGTTAGGCTAAAACCCAAGAGGGGATGGGTGAATTAGGTACTTTAAAAGTTATTTCTCAACCCCTTTAGGTATAATTGTTCCTCTAGCAATTAATCACTCAATCAATGAATAGAACCAAATGATTTTTATAGTGGTTCAAGTAAAAACTATACTCCACTCTTCCAAGAATACTATTCTCTTAGTGTCTTGGGTTCCATTATTTGCAATAGTAGAAATATGGTAGTGCTTTGAGCACTCTTCTAGATTTCAACTCTAGGGGGTGTATTCATAGTGTTCCTAGCACTCTTTTATATTCTAGCTCTAGGGGGCGTATTCATAGTGCTCCGAGCACTCTTCTAGATTTTAGCTCTAACGGGCATGAATAAATAGCTCTTGTTTGCACTCAAACATTCATAGCTCTTCTTGAGTCTAGTCATAACCACTAGCTCAAGGAACTTTATAAGAGATGAATATCTGAAGTTTAAGTACAAAAATTTCTCAGAAAGCACAGGGGAAGGTTTCAGAAAGTTGAATGTAGAAGTAAATGATCTTCCCAAAGGTAGTTGAGAGCCTTCAAAGAGAGTTGAAGAAGGTTTGAATGCAAGGCTTTTGACTCTTAAAGAATCGCAAAAGGTTTAGCTCAGATCAGTAAATGCTCTTAGAAAGATTTAAATGATTTTCTCAATGATTCATTACTTCTTCTTGCTTCCAATAATGCTCCATTTATATTTGCTTCGAGTTCTAATCTTTGGAGGTAGGTGAGTTCTATTAATGATAGAAGTCATTCTAATTGGTGTATTTTGAATTTTTTAACTTCTGCTTAATCCTCATATGTTGTAATTCTTGCAGCACCGTCCTTGAAGAATATGATTTCTAGTTTCTTAATAAGCTTTGGTCAAAGTATAGCTGCAATGGCTAACTTTTTCATCAATATGGAAAAAGTGTTATTAATGTTGAGCAAAGATCAATGATTCATCCTGACCATTGCTCGTCTTTTACTTATGATAGAGGAAGTATCTGTCTAGCTATTCATAAGATAAAGTTCCTTCATCTTTGTCTTTCATAGGTAGCAGATGAACCATTCTTTCCACTACTGCTAGACGAATCATCCATTCAAGTGCTTTGTCTATTGAACTATAGAAGCATGAATGTTTTGTTTCTTCAGCACTTAGTCTATTGAGTTGTCTATTGTAAGTAACAGATGGAGTATTGGAGCACAAACGGGTTTTCTTCATGCCTTCATCTGATGGAATATTTCTCTGTTGTCTGTTGATAGCAGACGATCACTGACAAAGTCTTTGCTCTGCGAGATGGTCCTTGCTTCTTTCGCTTTGTTTGTTAACAACAGAAAATCATGGGCTCACTTATGATAGACTAAATCATTGCTTTGCTATATGATCCTTGCTTCTCCAATTTGTCTGTTGATGACAAATGAAGTTTTTTATTCTGCTAGAAAATCTTCACTTCTTCCACCTTCGTTTGTTCTCAAGATGACCATTTGCTTAACTGTGGCTTGCTTATGATAGATGAAGTCTTTTGTATGCATATTGTCTTGTATCCATTAGATATAATCTTCCACTTTGACGGACAAATGGAAATAATCGAGTCCTTTTCATTCGTACTTTGTCTGTTACGACACTTCATCTTTTACTTTATTACTTGCTCAAGCCTTGTTGCCATGGAATATATTTTCTATGCTTATTTTTCTTTAAGACTAGCAACTTAATTTTGCATGCTAAATTCTTAATAATAATTATTAGTACATAATCTTTAATTAAGTTTTGTTTGTCATTAAAAACATGCATTTATGTCAATAGATACTACCTTTTGCTCTATACTTTTCGAATTTCACCCAAGTTTCACTATATTTCTCCCCTTTTAGTCAAAAATAAAAAAGGTAAAGTGTAAGAGAGATGCAACATAGTTTCTAAGAAACAACATCCAAGCAATATGGAAGAACTATAGACTGTCTAAAAATGTATACTTCATTGATGTGCAAGATTAATGCACAATTTACAAAATCAAAGAAAAAAATATATTCAGCAGATTAGACATTATCCTTAGGTTGTATATTGCTATCCTTGTAGTTGACAACCTTGATTTAAAGTTGAAATTCAGGATTTGCTAAATGTGGATAAGAAAGAGGCTTTCCTTGAGCAGTGGCTTGAGCATTGGCTACCATCCTCTTGATGTACAGAGTGACTTATGGGAATGAGATCAATATGCCTATAGTTCAATTAGCTTTTGAAGGTTTAGAAATAGATACTTTATAGTGAGGAGGCTTGAATTTAGAGGTTGTCATTTTGATTCTTGAGGAAGGAGGAGGATTGGGTAGAGCAAGTGAAGGGGGTGTTGACTCAGAAGAAGTGCCAGATGAGGAAGTTGTAGGATTAGAAGAAGAGTTGCTATATAAAGAAATTGTTAGGATCAATGGTGAAATTCCTAATTTTGTGGAAATAACTCTTTCAGGTTCAATTACCCTTAGCCTTTCAAAATAGTCTGGATTATCAAATTCATGAAAGGATGAAGGCAAGTTGGGAAAATATGCATCAATCTACATGAACTGCGCTGTCGATATACATCATATGGAAGATAGAACATATCAGGGTCAGATGCTTCAAGAATAGCACAAGGTGGTGCCCTCGGAGTTGACTTAAAAGATATAGGATCATTTATTTTAGGAAGAGTTGGGGTAGATGATGATGGTCCCTGGAAATTTAGTATAAAGTTATCAACAAATTCATCTATGTTTAGAAAAGGCTTTTTAATGATGTCAATATTGAGTTTTATGAATTTAGAGTCATCAAAGTGTGCAATGGAAGATTCAAATAACTGAAACTTGCTTTTGAGCTTTCAATTCATAGTAAGCATGTTCATTTATTCTTTATCTATGCTCAATTTCTTCTTTTGTTAATCTTATCTTCTTGCTAAGTTTTATTGGAGGTGGAATAGAGATATTAGGGGATACAAATTCTTGAAGATCTTTTGTAGTATGAGGATAGTGATAGGATTTTTCTATTTGAAAGGAATGTAGAGCTACTTTTGTTGTAACACATTTCTGTATGGAGGGATGGAAGATGCAAGAGTGAATCTGCTAGTTCTATTAATGGAAGGATGAGGATGAGGATGGGGTTGAGAAGTGCCATGGGAGACATCTAATTAAGGATGAGTGTTTTTCTTAGAAAGGGTTTTTCTAGATTTAAGAATTTGGACAAGGTATTTCAGAATCAAAGAGTGTTTCAACTGACTCGGATGGAGATGAAAGTGATGAAGATGTGGAGGTTGAAGAATTATAAGTTATGTGAATAGAAGGTGAGTGATGGGAGTGAGAGAGTGAAGGCGCAGTTGAGGAATGGATAGACGTGATTGGTGAAACAGGTTTGGCTTTATAGACTAGAGAAAATTATGGAGAGAATTGAGATGGTGTGTTTGACCTTTGATGAATGAAGCTAAGGAGATTGGAGTGTCTAGTCTTTGATCCATTGAATCCATCCTAATATTTATATTTAAAAAGAATATTTCAATGTTGATGAGCTTCTCTCTAGGTCTTGTGGAGTGGAATGAGTTGGTAGAGTGAATGAGTTATTCTGAATGAATTTGGACTGTGAGGTGGAGATGGTGTAGCTGCTATCTCTGCTTTTGTTGTTGCTGAGGTTGAATGTATATGATCCACTAATCTTTCTTATTCATCTCTTACCCTTCTTGCTATTCTGACATAAGATGTAGGATCTTCATTTTCCATTCTTGTTCTTTCTTCAACAGAGAAGTAATCTTGTATTAGCTCATCTATCATTTCAGTCACAAATTTTTTTGTGAAAACTTCTCTACTTATTTCGTCAGTTTGTTTATATGAGTTGACTCCTTCTATTGCTGTTGAAGGAGATTCTTCCCTCTCTTTTTGCTAACTGATTCAAACTTTTCTTCTTATTCCCTCACTCTTTTTGGCTGTCCTGCCCTTTTTACTTTTTCATTGGCTATACCATCTGATACTATGAATATTCCCATTCTTTTTGGTGTCACCTTATTAACCATGTTTGAATACTTGATTTTATTTGGCACCACATGTGTCAAATCTACTTCTACCTTTCTTAATATTTTGGTCATTGCCATTTTATAGGGCAAAGAATGTATTGCTGATGTTTTGACTTGATGAAGCTATTCAAACATGAGTTTGGCCAGATCTAGTTTCTTCTTATATTTCAATGCCCATGGAATCCTTGCATCTCTTTTGAAAATGTTATCCCTACTTCTAATCTTGGGATAGATGTTGTTGCTTAGGATATTGTGTGTAAGTCTTAGATTCACATCTAGATTCTTGGGATTTAGATTTCTTACATCATCCCCAATGGGTGTCTCTGTTAGCTGTGAAAACAACTATCTTCTGGGTGTTGGCCATTCAAATGTTTACCTTTTAATCATGAGGAGATTTAAGCATTCTTTAATGCTTTCAGGAGACATATTTATTTCCCTATCTTCAATCCTAAACTTCTTCAGCTTAGGATCATAATTGCAAAGAAGTATTTTTACCATTTTTGAATAACACCCATCTTTGCAACTTATAAATTCGTTCCACCCGTGGACATTTATCCAACTACATACTGTCATCTTCATCTCTTTAAAGAAATTAAAATCAATTACCTTTCCTTTCAACACTTTTCTTTTATCACACTTGCTCATGAACTCATGGTAACTTTGTTCATCATTTTGAAAGGTTACCTCAAGAAGCCTATTTCTTTGAATCCTTAGTTTGTGAGGTGGATGCATCCTTTTTGACGGATGTGGATGCTGGAGTCATCTCTATAGTTTTTGAATGCTCCATCTTCATTAGTTAAGTTTCGGGGTTTTGATGTGGAAGACCTTAGGGGTTCTTAGCAGCAAGATAAGCAAATGAAGACATGTGCCAGGAGGATAAGGAGTGAAGAAGGAAGCAAAGGAAATTTGAATTGCCTTCTTTTGAAAAGGGAATTTTTGTCACCAATAGTGAATACAAGAGGTGAGTCTGAGACGAAGTTAAAATAGGGTTTTTTATTGAGTCTATGGTCAAACCTAGAGGGCCTTAGACGAATTAGATGGCTTTAGATAAACCTACAGACAAAGTAGTGACTTCATCTGCGGGCAAATATAAGATGATGTGATTTTTAATTTTTAACTTATTATTATTATTATTATTTTGATCCAAGATAAGCATGATTGTCTAAGAGCATAATATTGTATGTGAGGCTCACTTACGATCAATAGATCTTAATTTATAAAGATTAGAATGACTAATCTCTTGACTTTATATCATGTGTATAAGTGGAGCAATGAGGAACATATTGTTTGGAGCATTTTTTGTAGATAACTTAATGTGCATTGCATACAAAATGATGTACTATCAATTTTGAAGCAATATAATCAAAACTTTAAAGATCATTATAAATCTCTTGGAAGTTTGAAACTTTAGATTCAAAGATTACCTCATTGTCTTGAATTGCTACAATATTGAAAAATGCTTACTTATTTGTCTTTAGCTCCTCTGGATCTCTCATAAGTTGATTCTTCTTATTTCTTCTTATTTCTCTTGTTCTTGCAGCTCCTGCATAGAATCAATTACTTGGGTTTTTTGGACTTTGTTAGCTTTATCATATATAATTCTCATGTAGCTACACAGATATTCTATCAAACATTGTGGTAGATAAGAATTTTGAATTTTTAAAATATATAGCAGATATCATTAATGTGTAGAGTTTTGCAAATAACTTGTTCCTGAGCGGGAGTGTTGTGGAACAATTTGGCCATGGGAATCTTTTTACAAGTTAAATTTTGGTAGTTAAGATTAACTTGCGAAACCTCCTTTGATACCTCTTGTTGGTCCCATGTAGTAAATAGCTCAAGAGGGGATGGGTGAATTGGGCATATAAAATTATTACGAAATAAAAGTTTATGAGGTGAGAAGAAATTATATTATAATGCATATGAGATTTTCATAGTTATTTAATCATGGTGTCTGCTCCACACACAGGTTCAACTTTCCTTATCTATTCTTATTTTAGGCAAGTTATTGTGTGTGTGTAATGATGTGTGTGATGTAATAATAGGACAGTAGAATGCAAAGTAAAGCACTCAGGTAGACAATGCACACAATAATTTTATAGTAGTTTGGGCACCCCATCCCTACATCCACTCTTCCAAGAGCACACACATTATGCCTTAGGTTCTACTATATCCAATAATAGAAATACAAGTAGTGCTGCAAGCACTCTTCTAGATTCCAACTCAAAGGGGGCATAAATAAGTGTTCCCAACACTCTTCTGGATTCTAGCTCTAGAAGGCGTAGAAACAATGCTCCCAGCACTCTTCTGGATTCCAGCTCTAGAGGGCATAAACATGATAGTTTCCTTGAGCTCACCAACAACTCATATGGCAGATTAACAACACCCAATTTCTACATCGCTTTGCCTCTTTTACAAGGCTAAATTATACAAAGTTTAAGCACATATAAAGTGATTACTTGAAGAAACACATTAGATATTAATTTTCCAGAAATATGATTAAGATAGATCTTTATGGATTATCATTTATCCGAGCATTGGAGATTGGTTATCTTATAGGAAGCAATGTCTAATTGAGAGAGGTTACTCGATTAAGCTCTTTTTTTATCTTTCTCTTAGCTTCCTCAACCTTTTTCGTTGACACTGCACTACCTTTATATTGCTTCAGGAATTTCTGTTCGTTGGAGGTAGTTGGATTCCATTGAATGTTGAGATTGTTTTGAATTTTCTCCTGTTGAAAAGTTGTCTTCTTGATAAACTCGTTCTAGCTAGAAAGCCTGTAGTGCTGTCCTTGAAAACATGCCTTTCCAGTTTTGGCAAACATTGGCTAAAGACTTTCTGCATGACTAACTCTTTCATTCTTTTGGAAAGATGCCCATTAAGCCTGAAGGGATGCAGCCTTCGAGAGTTGCAATCTTTGTCAAAGCAAAGACTACTTTCCTTTGATTTTTTTTCATCTTTAGCTAAGCTCGATTTGTCTAGTATTTAATAAGATTTGCTTCAAGTGGAAGTGTGACTGAAGCATTGTCTGGTATAAATAGTTTCTACTCGTTATGATATGCCATAGTGATTCAGCCATAGTTTGTCTGAGGACTTTGTCTGATCAAGTCTTAATTTGTCTCTTATAAGTAACATACAAATTGACTCTAAGTAGATTTATATAATCGATAACTTTATTTTATAAATTTGCATAAAATCATTGCAGTACTTTTATTTTTATCTTCTATTTTGTCTGTTATAAGTAACAGATGAATTGCAAAGGCATAGACAAAGTTGTTCTCTCATTGTTCATCAGATGAAGTTCTCTCACAAAGTTCTCTTCCTAACATTCACTAGCATAAGTAGCTTTGTCTATTGATTTGTCTGTTATAACTAACAAACAACTCTTGTTAGCATGGACAAAGCTTCTTCATAGTGGATGAATTGACTTTGAATATTTATTTGTCTGTACAGAGCTACAGATGAATTTGCAAGGCATAGATGAAGTTTTTTAAGTAGTTCGTTTGTTGGTTTGTCTATCGCAAGTAATAGATGAATTGACAAGGCACAAATGAATCCTCTTTCCAATAGTCTATCTATTGGTTTGTCTATTATAAGTAATAGATGAATCATAGAAGCATAGTTGAATCATCTCTTTAGCAATTCATCTATTGGTTTGTCTATTGCAAGTGACAAATGAACTTGCAAACAAAGATGGTAGACAAATTAAGATATTCATCTATGGCTACTATGTTGCTTCTGCTTTGTCTTCTTCTTCTTCATCTGTAGTAAGTTACAGATGAGATCCTTATTCTCCTTTTATTCCAGATAGACCTTATATGAGGGACAAATGCTTGATTAAGTTGACTTCATTTTTAGCTCTTCATTTATCTGAGTTCAACTCTATTTCATCTCAGCTTCCGCAATTTGAATTTGTCTTTATGTTGTGGATAGATGTTGTGTATGAGCAGTTTATCTAACTTGTCCATGGAATGAATTGTCTAAATCTGTCTAAGGTGGGTGTTATCTGATACTGAATACAAATATCAGTACCATAAATGTTCACTCATATTTTGTTGCTCATTATCAAAACTTGGTTGTTTGCCATATACACCATTTGGTTCAATAACAACCTCTTAGATTTGTTTCAAATGATCAACCCAATAATGTTTATAAACTTACCAAAGCACTATATGGATTGAGACAAGCTCCAAGAGCTTGATATGAGAGATTGAGTAAGTTCCTTAATGATCACAAGTTCAAGAGTAAAAAGTTAACACTACATTATTCATCAAGAATGATGACATGGATATCTTAATTATTCAAGTTTATGTAAATGATATTATTTTTAGTGTGACTTATGAGGCTCTTTGCCAAGACTTTTCAAGAATCATGCCAATTGAATTTGAGACAAGTATAATGGAAGAGTTAACTATTTCCTTAGACTACAAATTAAGCAAAGAGAAGATGGAATTCATATATGTTAGTCCAATCACAAAGGAGAGATGCTCAAAAACTTCAATATGGAGGAAGTGAAAATAGCAAGCATTGCAATGAGTACCTCAAAAAGGTTAGACAAGGACAAAAAGGGCAAACCAGTAGATCAACAACTCTTTCATAGCATGATTGGTTCCCTTTTGTATTTAACTGTAGCTAGGCCAGATATACTATTTAGTGTATGTTTCTGTGCTAGATTCTAATTGAGTCCAAAAGAATCTCACCTTTCTATAGTGAAATAATTTTTAAGTATCATGTGGACACACCAATTCTAGGGCTTGTATCCAAAAGGATCTAACTTTGAATTGATTGGATATTCATGTGCTGACTTTTGTGGATACAAATTTGATAGGAGGAGCACTAGTGGAACCTATCAATTCCTTGGAAATATATTTGTCTCTTGGTTTTCAAGGAAACAAACTAGTGTAACTCTCTCCACTGTAAAATCTAAATATATTGCAGTTAGGAGTTGTTGTGCACAATTGTTTTGGATGAAACAACAACTTCTAGATTATGTATTGGTCTACAAAAACATTCCTGTAAGGTGTAACAATACTAATTCAATATGCATATTGAGATTAGGCATCACTTTATTAGAGACTATGATAAAAACATGATTTTTGTTTGGAATATGTGTTAAAGGATCCTTAACTAGTTGATATTTTCACTAAATATTGTCACCTGATAGTTTATACACCACAAGAAGAGAATTGGGAGTGATTGACACGAATACGTAGGAGCATGTATTGTTAAAATTGAAATGTTATGTATTTGTGGTGATTTGATTTAAAATGTAAAAAGTGAGTGGTTTATGATGAGATATGATGGATTGTTGACAATTATGATTAGCAAAATACTAAAATGTTAAGGGAATAATTTATAAATTAAAAAATTAGAGAATTTAGGAAAACTCGCTTTTGGCATGGGAGCTACCTAGTCCCCAAGCACCTTCATCGAAGGCGCTGCAAATTTGAAAGGGGATAAACTGCTTCACACAGGTTTGTTTTCTATTTCATCCTTTTCCTATTCCAACTCCCTTGTTCTTCCTAAATCTTTTTTCTTATCAAAATTCTATTAAATTCCTTCATTATTCCCTTATTTCAATCATCCACATCACATCATACATCACATGGAACCAAAGGTAGCAGTCTCCAAACCCCAAAGAGGAATAAAGTGACCTAGAACATGAGGGGAAGCATCTAAATCAAGGGGAATCACCTCTAGAGCCTCTACAGAGTCCAGAAGAGTCCATTTTGCAAGTGCTTCTCAAGTTAATGCATCCTAACCCACTCATTCATTTGAACATGGTGTGGAAGATGGGTGAGAGAAAAATGAGGAGAAAATGTTAAGATGTTTGATTTGAAATCATTGCTTGAACAAGTGGATGGGAAAAAGTTTCCAAAACCAAAATTTGCTCCACAAGATCTCCTCAACTATTACTCTGGGATTGATGGTAGGAAGTTCAAATTCTACACTACGATGCTTGGGAGGCCAGTTCATGTGCCTCAAAAGATAGATTTTGATTTCTACATAAGTGCAAATAGGATATAAGAGCAATGATAAATTATCAAAGTTGGAGTAAACTCATGGAGTATGATGCTTCCATATATAATGAGTTAATCCTCATATTTTTATTTGACTAGAATCCTAGAGATTATTGTAGTAGTGTGAAGGGGTAAGGCATCAAGTTTGGCACACATCTTATCTCACTAGCTAGACAATTAGGTGACATTCTAGGGGTACCATATGATTAGGAAGAGCCAGGCTTGAAGAGTGAAGAACTCTTCAATGCATTGTCTACTGGAGCTTCAGGGGTAGTATACAATCATACTCATAGATAAATGAGGACAAATGACCTTTCTATTGAAATGGGAATGCTGAGAAAGGTCATGGAAAATATGATTGTGCCAAAGCTGCGAGGGATGGAGTAGGTCACAATATCTGAGGCAAAGACTTTTTTACATGATTTATAATTATTAGTATGTGAACCTACCAACGCTGATCTTCAATGCCTTTGGCTTCATGCCATAATGAACTGATCATGTTGTACCATACATCATGTGGTTAACCAAACTATTCTAGTATTTCTCTATCCAAAACATGGGGGAATCTATTCTTACTATGTCCCCCCAGAAAAAGGACTAGGTTGGATTACTCTCCTCAAGAGGATGCATGTTAGAGAGGAGTATAGAACAAAGATGGAGGAGAAGCATAGGAGAGAAATGTTAGAAGATGAAAACTCCAAGAAAGAGGAAGAGGGAAGAGAGACTGAGCTAGAGATAGGAGAAGCGCGGGCACCCTCTCAAGGGGAGGAGGATGAGAGAGAGAGAGGAGAAATAGCAAGAGAGCCTATTGCAGAGCGGGCATCTAATTCATCACATGCCCCATCTCTAGTCCATCCATCATCATGTCCCTCCTACACATTTGCTAGACTTGCCACTGAGATTCGAAAGCTTCAAGAGGATGTTACTTAGATTTGAGAGGATCAAGTCACCTTGACAGGATACTTGGGAGGAAGCTTGATCATCTTCTCTCACGCTTTGGTATTTCTCAACCTAGCACCTTAGTTCTTGCACACTCATCTCCTATGCACAACTTGCTAGCTTAGAACACCATTCCAACACCCTCATATCATGTAACTAAGCCCACCTTTAGTTTTATGAGTTCACCATAACACCACCAGTTTAGGGGGAGCTTCCCAACACCCAGCTTACACCTACTACTTCCCAAACCCTCTTAATTAACAAAAATGGGGAGGAGAGTGGGATTTTTGAGATATTTTTTTAAGTGATAGAGTGAACCATGTAATGAGGATGGATGTATTTTTATGTTGAGTGGTCATGTAGTGAGGCCACTATGTATTTCTTGTCATATTTCTAAGTCTGATACTCTCTATTATTGTTTATACTTCTTGATTGATCTGGATGTTTATTACTGTTGATCTAATTCCCTAAAATTCACATTCATATGAATTGATATTTATTTATATCTACTTTGGTTTCATGACATAGATTATGTGGTTGATGTTATTGAATGAAATGTACATGTCATGAAGTGAATTGTAGCCCTAAGGCATATATGTCAAGCTTGTTTGGGAAACTTGACATTTGAAAGTCTTGAATAAGAATTCCATTCCTAGTCAGACTTTTTATAGTCAAATTTATGGCTTGATGCATTTACATATGCTTGATTATGCCTTAATCTATTGTCTTTATATCTGTGATGTTTATAAAAATGTTTTAGGATGCCTATGATATATTTATTTTAGAATTATACAAATTAGTACACCATGTAAAAATCTCAAGTTATTGAAAATTGTATGAGTTTTGTCAATCATCAAAAAGGGGGAGATTGTGAATGCTCTAACTTGTAAATCTAATATACAAGTCTAAGTTTTGATGATCAACAAACTCATAATGAAATTAATGTGAAAATCTATCAAAATATGAAAAACACAAGTATAGTAAAGTGTATACAAGACTACAGCCGATGGGCGCAACCACCTACTCCTATCACTTGCACCACAGTCGCATTGCGATCGCCTATAGCAACTATGTTCTAAGGTTATTGCAAGCATTAAGAAAGCATTAATTTTCACCTACTCAAAGAAACAAGAATTAAAAGCCTTCAAGCCCTTCAATCTTCAAGTTCTTCATTAAAGGCCCACAATAACTTTCGAGGAAGCATTTTTCTCTAGATTCAAAACAAGCTTAAGGCATCTTCAAGTCTTTCCCTATGCTCAAAATGTAACACTCTTTAAAAGTGTAATATTTTCTTTTCTCATTTACATTGTCTCATTGCCTTGAGTTTGTATAGATGCTAAACTAAAGAAGAAAAGTTTGATTGTTGGAGTATTTCTCATATTCAATTTACTAAACTGTATTCACACCCCCTTGAGATGGAATCAAGATGAGTGCATGGGCACTAAATTATTTTATACGCATCCTTGAACTGAAATAAAGAAGAATGCAATTGCACTAAGCTGTAAACTTCTACTAGTATAGTAGAACCCAAGCTACTAAGGAGAGTACTTGGAAGAGTGGCATAGAGAAATTATCTCAAACCATTACAAAAATCTTTGTTTGCTATGTGATTACCTTTCTATTTGCATCATCTTCCACATTGAACTGCAAAGAGGGTTTTAATCCTCAAAGGGGCCTTCTTAGAATTTTTATAAACCCAATTCACCCCTTTCCTCTTGGGTTGAGCCATGCCTTAGGGATCAACAACTCTTTATTGGTCCCATGTAGAAGATAGCTCAAGATGGGAGGGGTGAATTGAGCATATGAAAATTATAGCCAATTAAAAATTAATGTGCTAGGTAGAAACAATATTATAATGCATATATGATTTTCATATTTGTTCATACAATCATGGTGTCTGCTCCACACATAGATTCAACTTTTCTTAGTTGTTCTTATTTCAATCTGATTAACGTATGTGTGTAACAATATGTAAGATGTAATAATAAGACAGTAGCATGCAAAGTAAAGTAATCAAGTAGACAATACATACAACAATTTTTATAGTGGTTCGGGCACCTCGTTCCTATATCCAATTTTCCAAGAGTACACTCATTGTACCTTGGGTTCTACTATCACTTATAATGGAATACATTAATGCTCCTAGCACTCTTCTGGATTCCAACTCTAGGGAGCATAAATAAGTGTTCCCAACACTCTTTTAGATTCTAACTCTAGGGGTCGTAAACACAGTGCTCCTAACACTCTTCTAGTTTTCAAGAGCTCATCAAGAAACTCACATGCTTCGAAGATCATCAACAAACTTGATGGTTTTCTCGAGCTCATCAACAACTCATTCCAATATGGTTTTCCTGAGCTCACCATAAACTCATATGGTTGATTAACAACGCTCAAGTTGTACATTAGTTTGCTTCTTTACTAAGCTGATTTGTATAAAGTTTAAGTATATATAAAATGATTACTTGTTGAAGCATAATAGATATCAATACTCTAGAAATGTGATTAAGATAGATCTTTGTGGCTCATCATCTATCAATGTAATAGAGATTGATTATCTTGGAGGAGACATTATCTAATTGAGAGAGGTTACTTGTTTAAGCTCTTTTCTCCTTTTCATCTTTGTCTTAACTTTATCAACATTCTTCATTAACACTGCACTACCCTTATATTGCTTTAGAAAATTTTGCCCATTGAAGATAGATGGCTTCCAATGAATGTTGAAGACCATTTTGAATTTTCTCCTATTGAAAAGTTGTCTTCTCGATAAACTCATTCTAGCTGGAAAGCCTGTGGTGCCGTCCTCAAAAAAGATGTATATCCCAGTTTTGGCAAACACCGGATGAAGACTTTCTGTATGACTAACTCTTTCATTCTTTTGGAAAGATGCACATTAAACTTGAAGGGACACAGCCTCTGAGAGTTGCAATCTATGTCAAAGCGAAGACTGCTTTCTTTTGAATTTTTTTCCATCTTCAGCTAAGCTTGGTTTGTTTGATAGTTTAATAAGATCTACTTTAAGTGAAAGTTTGATAGGAGAGTACAACTAGCATTATATGGTATAAGTAGCTTCTATTCTTCATGATGTACCATAATAATTTAGCTGTAATTTGTCTGAGGACTTTATCTGGTCAAGTCCTATTTGTCTCTTATAAGTAATAGACAAATTGGCTCTAAGTAGATCCATAAAATAAATTAGACAACTTCATCCTTTGTAATTTTACCTGAGTTTGTCGTAGCACTTTTACTTTGTTTTCTAGTTTGTCTGTTATAAGTAACATATGAATTGCAGAGGCGCAGATGAAATTCCTTTCTTACTTTTCTCTAGATGAATTTCTTTCATCAAATAAAGTTCTTTCACCAGATTAAGTAGCTTTGTTTGTTATAAGTAGCAAACAACTCTTGTTGGTGCAGACAAGGCTTCTTCACAACAGACAAATTGATTTCATCTATTGTTTTATCTGCAGAGAGCTCCAGACGAATTTGAAAGGCACAAGCAATTTCTTTTCAGTAGTTCATCTATTGGTTTATGTAACACTCAAAAGTATTAAATTTGATAAATTAATACTTAAATAATAGAATATATTAGAGTTTTTTTAATCTAACTCAAAAAGTGAGATTGTGTATTGAGCACAAGCGTATGTTAAGAAAATGTTGAATTTGAGAAAGGAGTCATTTGTAATCAATTTTGACATGCATAATGGAATAATTTGGAATGTGGTCAACAATAAAGTTATAGATATTAAAATTTTCTTTCTAAAAAATTAATAATAACATGATTTTGATATCTTTTGAAAAATTTATGATCAATGTACCAAAACTGCTCCATGTGGGTAAAAATACCAAAATTACCAAATTTGGTCACTTTATTTAAATTTTTGACATATATGGGGGATGATTTGGAAATTTTAGTTAATATGAGATTCTATATCTTGAACTTTTATTTGTAACGCCTCAAGAATTGCATCAATTGGACATCGTATGAGAAAGATATCTTCAATTTAGTGAGATTATCTCCGGCGCTAAATTTGAGGTCATAACTCTAGATTTGAGGCCGCGACGCCGAACGTGGATAAGGCACAAAGGGTAGAAATTTTTGGCGCAATGCTAAAATTTGAGGCCACAGCACTGGTGTTGGTTGTCTAATTTTTAAGGGCCATTTGGGACATTCCTTTTATTTTTCTTTGGCTTCTTCTTCCCTAGCCATGAAAACCCTTCCCCCTAAAATCAATTTTTAATGATTTAGGCTAGAATCCTTGTAGATATGCATGGGAAATTATGTGTTTAAGGATTAAAATTCCCTTTTCTTGCTATTTGGGGATGGTTTCTTGGATGGAAACCTAGTTGGAGGTGATTCGCGATGGTTTCTTGGAGATTTGAAGTGGAAGATGATGAAAGATGAATGCCATACTTAGAAAATTAAGGATGATCTAAGAAGGATGAAAAGGTAGGAAGCTTGAGGAGCATATAGTGACTCACTCGATGTAAGTAAGCTCTCTTTCGAATATATTGTTGAAAGGGGATTGTAATTATCTCATTGATTGTATTCATTCATTTACAAGCATATATATATGTATATGAATGAGGATTGTAGGAATCCTAGGAATGATGGTTGTAATAGATGTATACAATAAGAAATTGTTGAGGCTAGTTATGTGTCAAATGTCTTGTCATTATTATGTGAGTGCGTTGGGATAGAGAATACCCAGGATTCTTGAGGATTGAATAAATGTTAATATTAATGGAATGGTAAGCATTCCATGATATAAAAAGATGATAAGGTATGTGGATGCCTATAAGGCATTAATGGATAAGTGGTGCCTGAATGACATAGATACAATAATTTAGATGTGAGGAGTTCAAAGTGACTTAGAAGTGAAGTGCTTGAAAGGCACGATTGACATATTGGTTAGCATATGATATTAAAGTGTATTGTGCCAAAATGGTACTGTTTTGGTACGGATTGTGTGTTGTGCCAGAATGACACTATTCTAATATGGATTGCTTGCATAGCTAATGATATGTTAGAGCATATGATTATGAATATGTTGTTATTTTATTATTATTTTCTATTATGCCTACTTATTAAGTTTGCTCAAACTCACACCTCTTTATTATGTTTTTAGCTGAGAAGTCAAGCAAGGGAGCTTAAAGACTATGATTTTATTTTGTTTTGTATAAATTATAGAATGAATTTTCCTATGTTACATGTGTACGTATTCAAAATTGTATAAAATTAATTAAATAAGTATTCTGATTATGTATAATATTGTAAAATGATTTGCATGTAATTATGTACTTGTGAATGGATGTAAATTATTTCAGCTGTGTATTGCCATCATGGGGCTATGCAGATTCTAGGCTGTGGGTAAGTTGGGTGAGTATGGGGGATATGTTAATGTTTTATTTTTGTTAAATATAAATTTTATATGATTCATAAATGTGTAGGTTTATATGCCAAAAGTATAGGGTAGACTGCCAAAATTTTGGTAGAATTTCCCTTAGAAATAGGGAAATGGTGAGGTTATGGGAATATTTCCTTTAAGAAGAAGGGAGGTGGTAGCATCCCACATCGGCCATGGGGTTGTGTGGTCAAAATGCATAGGGTGGGGGTATGGGGTGTTACAAATTGTCTATTGTAAGTAATAAACAAATTGTAGAGTTATAAATAAATCATCTCTCCAGCAGTTCATTCATTGGTTTGTCTATTGCAAGTGGTAGATGAACTTGCAGATGAAGATGGCAGATAAAGTAAGCTATTCATTTGTGGCCACTATACGACTTCTACTTCATCTTCTACTTCATCTATAGTAAGTTACAGATGAGTTCCCTATTCTTCTTTTGGTGTGTGATAGACTTCATATGAGACAAATGCTTAGTTAGTTGGACTTCATCTTTAGCTATTCATTTGTCTGAGTTCAGTTCCATTTCATCTCTACTTTTGTAATATGAATTCATCTTTATGTTGCGGATAGATGTTGTATAGGAAGAATTTAACTGACTTATTTGTGGAATGGTTTGTTTGAATCCTAAAGATTTCTACAGCAGTTGAGGCTTTGTTCATAGTGCCCTTTGATATCTTTGGTGTCAGATATATTCTTGATTGAAGTGTGTATGGACTAGCTGATTGAATCATATTTGATTATTTTTAAATGCTTAGATGATATGACTTCTTTTCAAAGTTTTAGTGTCATTCTTTTTGAGCATTTAGATCTTCTTTCAGTGTAGTGTATCTTCTTGCTAATGTATTCTCTATATACGCTATCCACTATATTTGAGTTTCCAATATATCATTTTTATTTGTTTCTAAAATACTTGGGAACACAACTATCAGTACCATAAGTGTTCACTCATATGTTGTTGCTCATCATCAAAACTTAGTTGTTTGCCATATATTCCATTTCATTCAACACTCTTGGTGTCACTTACTCAGAATTATTGCAGTGAGTTCATGAAATATACTTAGAAGAATGTGGAACTAGGATGGATCAAGAGGGATGAAAGATGTGGTAGGTTAAGTTGGAGGTGGAGGAGATGGAATGGATTGAGTATGACTAGGATAAGGTATGGGAGAGTGAGATGGATGGTGATGGTGATGGTTGTCATCCTCTACCTCATCCTTTATTGTAGCTAGTTGCTCATCTTTAGTTTGAGGTACTTGAGTTGGGATGGGTGCTAGAATAGGAAGGCTTGCTCTCAACAATATAGAAACCCATTCTCCATTGACCTTATGAAACTCATTTTTCTAATCATAATCTCATTAGTTCTATCAGTCAATTTAGGATCATAGAATTCTTCACCACTCAAGTTTACACCGTTTGCTTTAAAAATTCTTATAAACTACCTTCTATACACAAGATAAAGATTTTTTTGGGTCATAACTTCTTTCATTTGTTGCAAATTCATCAATAGTAGGTTGATTTTATGATTGTTCACTAATTTCCATATCAACGAAGCTTCCTTGGCTTTTTTCTTATGTCAAATCCACCTGCCTTAGGGAGAATACAGTGTCCCATAAACAATCATATAATTCTCATTCTTAATGGCAATTGAGTTTGTTTAATATCTCTTTAGACATCCAAGATGGTATGGTCTCCAATTTAGTCTCTAAAAATACGGCCATGAGAGGGTATTGGCAAAACATTCTCTTTGGTTGGAATTCTAAGATAATAAGCTAAAATAAGTGCACCTTCTACATCACTTCCATTTCTATAATCAATCCTTTTTCTGTTGACACTAAACATACTTGTGAGTCAAATGAAAGTGTTTGACTAACACAAGGTAGGTGACAGTGGAATTTTCGAGAAGGTCTTGCCAACCTTGATAAGTAAACATGTCTCTTAGGCCAAAGCCTTCTCTGTTTAGGAAATCAAAATCCACTATTTTTCCATAAATTACCTCATACTTGAAGATGTCTTCCTCATAATGATTTTTGCTGGTTTGATAATAACAAAACTTATAAAATGATATGTGTGCTTAAATGTTAACAACTATGCTTACAACATATGCACAATCATAAAGGATTAATTATACAAGCATACATTCTTGAATTAACTTTATGATTTCCATATTACAACTATCTTGACTATCACTTCTTATGGTGGATCATATGTTTGTACCATGCCTTATTGAATTATCATATCATGTGCTTAAATAGAGATATATATTATCCCTTATTTAGAAAACTTCTATAAGTGCAGAACTGCGATCAACAATCTCAATTATTTGCTATGCGCCAAAGGGACTAAATTATTGAAGATCACAGAAGAAGAGGAAGAAGAAAACAAGGATTTGAAGATGAACTACAAAGAGCTTGTTTTGACTATTAAAATCAAAGAAAAAACTCCACAGACATATGCAATGACAGAAAAAGTTGAAGATAAAGCCATAGTTAGAGAGCTTAAATTATTAACTATCCATTGGCTAGAGTTTGTTTGAGACAAAGCAAGGAGTAATTTCATCAAGAACTTAGACAAATGTGGAAAGAAAAAAGACAAAGAGATGGTTGCACACACAACTATGCATAAAGGGAAGAAACTTTATTTGACCAATAAAGCTAGATGAATGGATTTGTCTAAGGATAAGAAGGTGTAAAGACAAAGTAGAAGCAACTTTGCTGAGCAAAGATAGACAAATCAAGAATGAAGTAAGGAAGAAGTTTCAGACATGAACTCCATTAGTTGCATGAAAAATGCAAAATAAGATATTTGACTTTGTTTGCGGCATCAAAATTCATCTGTAACTTACTATAGACAAAGTGGAAGACGAAGTGGAAGGTACACAATGACGACAGAAGAAGCTGCATAGACAAAGTAGCCACTTGGATAAGTGGACTTCAATACACAAGCACATTCATCTGCAACTTACTACAGACAAATCTCTGGATGAAGCATAGAGCCTAATTCATCTAAGACAAAATAAAGAAAAATTTGTCCATCACTTTCTATAAACAAATGATGAAAAAAAGAAGAACATTTTACTTCATTTGTTCAAGCAAGACAAAGCAAAGTTTGTCTGTTGATCAGTTTGACTTCGTCTATAGTGTCGAAATTCATCTGCTACTTACTACAGACAAGTCATATTCATGAAGGATCGAGTAAAAAACAAAACTCATGAGAGAATTCGATTCGAGATTTATGACAGACAAATGTAGACAAAGAGAGGTCGTGACTTATCCAAGATTAATTGATTTATGTGACTTGCATCTAAATGGCATCTGCACTCATGCTTTCATTATGCGGACCTATTTCAATCACCATTTTCAACAATAAGTTACACTACAGGTATTTCAACTATCTCAAATCAAAATGAGAAAAGACATTTCAACAATAGCTCATCTTCCTCTCTATAAAAGAATGGCGTTGCAGTAGCTCAAGACAAATCAAAAGGCATACACCCCAATAGCAGAAATCATAATGGTCATCTACATTCAAAGATGCCCTCATCCCTACATCAATCCCAACTTACTCCTCTACAATGGTCAAGTTTTTGAAGATTTATTTAAGGAGATAAGTTGGACAATTCAAAGGTGGTGAAGGAAGATATTTCAAATGATCGTAATCATATACAAATCCTTCCACCCATGACTAAGAGCTTTTATCGTCATCTATCTTTTATGAGCTTTAATCTTTAAATCTTTATGGCCATTTTCTCAATATTATAGGAAGATCTTTCTATATTACATAGAGCTTCTAAAGGATCATATATTCCCCTATGCTTAAATGTAACACTTTGTGAAAGTGTATTAGTTTTTTGGCTAATCTAAAAACCAAAGAGTTGGCAGTGATCTTTGAAAAACCATCAAGTTTGCTAATGATCTTCGAACCGAGTGAGTTTCCTAGTGAGCTCGTGAAAACTAGAAAAGTGTAGGGAACATTATGTTTATGCCCCTCTAGAGCTAAAATCTAGAAGAGTATTGGGAATACTATGCTTATGCCCCCAGAGTTGGAATCTAGAAGAGTGCTAGGAGCACTATGTTTATGTCCCCCTGGAGCTGAAATCCAAAAGAGTATTGGGAACACTATGTTTATGCTTCCTAGAGTTACAATCTAGAAGAGTGTTGGGAGCACTATGTTTATGCCCCTATGGAGATGGAATCTAGAAGAGTGTTAGAAACACTATATTTATGCCCCCTATAATTGGAATCTAGGAGAGTACTGGGAGTACTATTGTATTTCCATTATATGAGATATAGCGGAACCCAAGCACATGAGTGTGTGCTCCTGAAAGAGTGGATGTAGGATGAGGTTCTCAAACCACTATAAAAATTGTGTTGTTAGTATATATTTGTTTATTAGCTTTATCCTTCTTGGACGTTATTGTTTTATTATTTACTTTATAATGCACAATACACAAACATGAAAAGAGAGAAATGATTCAACAAGGGTTAAGCAATGAATTTTCATAAATTCATCCCTCCCCTTTTGGGTTAAGCTATACTATGGGACTCTACAGGTAGGGGTTCTAAAATAGGGGGATTCTTCTTTGGACTCATCCAATCAATGCTTGGTTCTCATTTCATGCCCTGACAGAGAGGAAGAAGACATTGCACCTCTTCCGGTGTTGCCTCTATAGCTATTGTGACCACCTCTTCCACTACTAAGACTCCGGATTGGGGTTTTTGGAGCCATATGAGAAGATTGAAAAGATTTGGAGGAGATTTGGTGAGTTTTGAGAAATTTTGGGCAGGGATTACGTGAAAATAATCATCAAACAAAAAGATGCTTTGAAGAAATGAAGAAAAATATCAAATCCTATTTAAAATTGACAATTTCAACAATTCGTTGATATGCTTTGCCGGAAGCATAGATAAAGCATTCACAAAATGCTGTCACTAATAATAGTTAAGGTAAAATAATTCATCTGTTGAAGTAAATGTTGTTGTATATTCTTCGACGAATTACAAATAAAGTGTTAATGTCTTTCGACGAAGGTTGATTTTCCAACATAAATAGCAAGAATTACATGAAAGATTTAAATATCAAAGCATTTAATTCATGCATATATTCAAGCATAAGGATCCTAAAGTCCTATTTCTCTCATAATTTTGCAAAAACTTTCCTCAATAAGAGGCTTTGTAAAAATTTCAACAAGTTGATGATTAAAATGAACAAATTCAAGATAAACATCATGACTCTTAACATGATCACAAATAAAATGTATCTAATCTCAATTTGATAAGAAACTCGATTATGCATTCATGTTCTAAACATATTAAGATTAGATACCTTCATAATGAATTGGGATACCCTAAATTCTAAACTTGGTTATGCATTCATGCATTCGTGACTAGTGTTGCCATAATGAATTGGGATATCCTTGAATTTCAAACCATAGTCTAATAATTGTTTTTTCATCCACAACACTTGAACTCAGCACCTACCAACTACAATGTACTTAACTTCAACTATTAAGAGACTATAAAATTTTGTTTCTTAGAAAACCATGAAACTAACATATTTTTTAGGAATTGGCATGTTTCACTAATGCTCTTCCTATATACTTTATACCCAGGAGGTTATTCAATATATACCTCTTTACTAAGAAAAATATTTAAGAAATCACTTTTGACATCCATTTGTAACAATCTAAAATTTTTATGGAAAGAAAATGCTAAAAGTATTCTAATGGCTTCTAACCTTACTATAGGGGCATAAGTGTCACATCTCGCCTTGGGGCTTATGCATTTTCCCATTTTTCCTCAATTCTAAGGAAAAATTTTGTAAAAAATCTAGCAGAGTCTGCCCTACATTTTGAGGGTTTAAACTATGCATTTGTAAATCATACAATATCATAATTAAAAAACTACAATAAATCATAAACCACACACCCATATCATTGCCCAGAACTAAAACCTTAACGTGATGGAAGATGTCATACTGGACCTATACAAAATTTACATCCATATATAATCTATCACAAAGACATGCTAATACAATAACTTTATACATAACTTTTACATCATAAATTAAATCGCATCCATTTACAATTGCATCTTTCTTATGGGGAATCACCAATCCTAACACCATTTAAAATACATTAATAATCTTCAAATTTTTAACCCGAGCTCCATTATTCAACCCGTTCAATAAAAATTTTAATAAAATAGGGTGATTACAGGTGAACTCAATAAGTAGGTAGAATAATAAACAATAATTAATAATCTATTAAAAGAACATGTTCGAATCCACAACATGTACAATTGATAATATCAAATTTCATACAAATTGTCCATGTAATCATAATATATACAATTCCATCATTCCAATCATAACATCATATAATCACTTTACTCAATAAAATCATGGGATATCACTATCCTCATCCACCCACAAGTTCATCCACATATAACACAATCAACATCATTCATTACATATCAACACGGAATACTCTCTATTCCTAGTCCTCCATAAGATAAAAAAAAATAACTTTGAAAATACGGTGCTCATAGTTAAGGGATATTCATTTTCCCAACAATTCACATATTCACACAGTAAAACAAACATCCTTAAAACATACCCATATTCATGGGATAATCACAATCCCACCATTCCATACATTCATTCGTTAGTCAGAAAAATGGGTCTAATTACTCTACATATATGTAACATATGTCATAATTTAAGTTAAAATGTTTTACTCATGCAAAATTAATTCTAATCAATTATTGCAAGTTGTCTAAACATCTTTCAAATGATAGAGTTGCATTCCCACATTATTTGATAATTTTAGTTATATGCATCATAGAAGATCTACTCCCAACCATGTACATCCTTAATTTCACATAGTTAACATGATATTAACAACATGATCAAGATAATTAGCTACTAGAATTCATTTAAAGCCTACCTATGCATCAACTTACACCTAAACAACTCCTCTCTTATGCATTTCATCAAACAATTTATAAGCATACTTTAGGAATGAAATTTTAGCAACAATTAGTTATTCCTTAGCAAAATTCAACATCATTTAATCATGAACAAATCACCAATTAAGTATCACGTACACTTTGTTCACCATAAAATAGCTCAAACATGCCAAAATATCCCATCACATCGTGGACAACAGCATAAGGGTCCCAATCATGCCCAAGCTACACTTATCAAGCCACCATTCACTCTTAGACAATTTACCCCATCAAATCCCTAAATAAATCATGCATTTTCCCCATGAATAGCCACCATGTTTTACATAAACTCTAGCAAGAAAAACAAAATTGAAAAATTTGTTAAGAGAGTTACTTACCAACGAATTTGCAAGTTGTTTCTACCAAGAATGACATTTCCAAGCTAAAATCTCCATTTGTCTCATGGTAGGGAGGACAAAAATGAAGCTCCCTTATATCCTTCACGTCCAAGATGAGTTGGTTTTACTCCGTTCATGGTGGGAAATCATTTGCACATCCAAATCATGATTTCCCGCCATCAATTCACAAGAAAATTGAGGCATGGAGGATGGGAGAAAGGGGCAACAGCAAAGACATGGGAAGGGAATGGGTTCTTTGGGCGTGAATGGAGATGGTGGAGTATTTTAGCTTGCTCCAATTTTGGTGCTCCACAAGTGCATCTTCCACCAGATATATGGTGCACCTTATAATTGCATCAAAACCCTTACACAAAATTGCTTTTATCATGTCAATAAATCTCCCAAATGTATATACATTAATTGCATAATTATTCCTCCTCAAATAATTAGGAATAATATCATTTAATCATGATATCAAACTTTATTTAAATTATGGGTCATTACTCACCCACTTAATAATTAAACCTCAAATATCACATAAAAATCAATAAATCATTTACAAATTTCAGATTATACATATATATTTATCTCAATGGGTATTCCACACAAATTTTCAATAATTGTTTTGCATAATTAATACACAAAATTTTAAATTTATCAAGTTAATCCTGTCATTTTCATCCTTAATTATCCCCCAAGAGAGGTTTTTATGTGTTGGGCATAACTTCCTTATGAGAACTCTAAATTGAGTTATTATTATTTCATTGGATAGATAATTTCAAGGGCTATAATGTTGATTACTTTTTTCTGAATCAGTCTCCATTTGGATTCATGAAGCCTCAAAGTGACGCCTTTTGAATTTGGAGACCATTACATTGTTTCAGCTATAACTCTCTCATATAACCTCAAAATTAAATGATTCATAATTCATTGGAAAGATAATTTCGAATAATACAACTTTTATGTTAAACAAATTTTCTAAATCATCCAACTTCTATGCTAAAAATTAGATACAAGTGACATTATATTTATAAACAATTTCTTTTTAATATATTGTTGCCGTTTTTCTTCATTCTTTTCCTTTTTCTCATACATTCTTGCTATACTTATCCCACTATTATATCATTAAAATTCCCATCATAATATACCTCAAATATCTAAGAATCAAATCATGTAACTACTCACATATATTTTTAATAGTCTAGTTACATTAATTTCACCTACCCTTCATCTACACTTGCATCATTTCATTTCAAAATTAATTTCCTCAAAGTCAATGCCTTACTCTTGGGAATACCCCTTGACAACTAATCTTGCTTTATTCTATTAAATAAACTAGATTCATCAAATTTATTTTTGAAAATCCACTTAGTTCCAATCACTAATTTTTCATTTATTCTAAGAACTAAATTCCAAACTTCACTCTTTTTAAATTGGTTGAGTTCTTCTTGCATTGCAAATATCCACTTTTCATCATTTAAGGCCTCATTAATGCAAGCTAGTTCAATATGAGAAATATCAGTAAAATGCACACAAATATTATACATAGATCTCTTAGTTCTCACACCATCATTGACGTTTCCAAGTACTTGATCCCTAGGATGATGTAACAACCAGGGTGTTGAAAATGAGGAAAATTTTAAACATTGATTATGGTAATGATTTGAGATGAGGAGAAATTTGTTTTAAAATGAAATGATTCAAGTATATATGAACTACACATAAGTGAAAATGTAATTGTACAAATTAAAGGTATACATGAATGGTTATATGACTTGATTCCTAGTTATTTGAGGAAACTTTATTACGTATTTTATGTTATTAGTATGTGTGAAAATTGGAGAAAAAGGAAGCTACATGAGATGGTTGAAAGAAACCTGAAAGTAAGAAGAAACTGGAAGGAAACAAGGGAAAATGGTTAGGCACTACAGTGCTTAAATAAGGGTCACGATGCCGGTTCGTGAGGTAGGTGGGCAACGGTGTCCAGTTAAATTGGGCACCATAATGTCGGTGAGGCAATGGATCACCGACCCTCTGATCTTTTTAAGTGGTTCAACCGCATATTTTTTCCATTCATCCTATCCTTCTTCCCCCCATCCAAGCACCCATACCTGAATGTTTTATCCATTTCACTTGAGGGAAATTCTTGTTTAGATGTGTCAATCCATCACCCTTACATCCAAACCCAAAACCTTGATCTGTTTAGATGGTAACAAAAGTGAGAAAATTGGTTTTGTTGTAATTCTTGGAGATCTAAAGTCAGATCTTTGTTTAAGAGAGAAAGCCATGCACGAAATCAATGGGCCATCAATATATGGATGGGAAACCGAGTCAAGGAATAGGAAGATTGTGAAATAATCCTTCATTAAGGTAAGTACGCTCTTTTTTGGTTAAATGTATTGATAGATGGGGATAGTAATTATCCCATGATCTTATTTATGGGCATTGTGTGTTAAATGCTTCCTCTTATATGAATGTGTAGATGGATGATGATAGTATCCCTTGATCTACATTTACTAGTGTTTATTATGTTGTATCAAGTTGCCCTTTTTTAGGGATAGAGACCTATCATTGTATATGAATTTACAGTTATGATAAGATGTGAATGCTTGAATAGATGGGGATAATGAGTATCCCATTATATTGCATAGAATATATTATGTAAATAAATATTTGATAATAGTGGCATATGATTATGCTTGAATGGCATAACTCGTTGTATTGGAATAATGAAGACTTGGGCCTCATGGTATGATTGCATTGTCTTCTCTATTCATCCTATTTACTAAGTTCACCTGAACTCACACCTTTATTTTAAATTTTAGTTAACATGTCAAGCAATGGAGCCTAACTGGTCAAGCAATGGAGCCCAACTGAAGGTTGGTGCTCATGAGCCAGATCACAAGATACTATTCATATTGGTATACTAAATTGGGGTTGGAAATCCCTCGTATTGCATGTATAATTAAAAAAAATTGTAAGAATCTAATTATTAGTGTATTCTGAGTATGTGATAGAGAAATGTATCAGCATGTCATAGTGATAAATATTTAAGATATTATGGATGGATCTATATTATTCCAATTATGTCTATTGCTATCATGAGTAGCTACGGTTCTGGGCAGCTGTGGGTGCATTTGGTGGTTTATGTTAGTCATTTATAGTTAATGAAATTCTGACTTCATATAATGAGTGCATAAATGAGTATAGATCTTTATATTTCAAGGTAGACTCTACAAGATTTTTGGCAGACTATTTTCCTTAATAATGGGGAAAACATAGGATAATGTGAAACGCATAGACCCCTAAGCAGGGTGTGATAGATGATTATGCATTAACTTTCAAATTCTATTATTTTGTTCTTGATTTATCTATGAAGTTCCCTCTTCTTATGAGTTTGATCTCCATTTATGCTTATTTTGTTCATTTTCTTATTTGAGTGTTCTTTATCATTGTCATGCTAAAGTTTCTTTTTCGGGAGTAAGTTATGTTGAACCAAATCTCTTTACTTGGCCAGATTTTGATGATGAACATATTTAGCCAGTTAAGTTTTGATGATGAACAAAAGCACATGAGTGAAAGTTTAAACTAATGATCAATATTTCCCAAGCGAGCAGTAATAAATAATGTATCAGGGCAATAACATAAGTGGATAGTGCATACAAAAATATATCAGAGACAAGAGCCACTATCTTATGTGAAAGAAAACATACATGCTCAAATAAGAAAGAATGACACTGAAATTTTGAAGAACAATTTGTGAAACAACTTCCTAATATGTCTCAAAGCATTACTAAAGTAATTCAGACAAGTTCTCAAGCTTAGACAAAAATAAGGCTTCAAAATGAAGAAAATGATCTAAGTTCCAGACTCAAGCAAAGAGTCAGACATTAAAGAAGCAAGTTCGGACATTGAGTGACAAATCTCGGACATAGAATCGGATTCAGACATCGCTGAACAAGAAGCCAAGACATTAGACATTATAAAGCCATTCTTGGACATAGACTCCAAACTTGGACACTTTTGAAGACTAAAGAGAAACCAAGTGTGTCTAGAAGTCTAAGTCCAAAAATCTCAAGTGCTAAATCTTGAACATCACTATTGTTGAAGAAGCATGTCCGAAATATTAACTTCAGATATAGCTAACTCATTGCTACACATAGCTAGGATCAATCCATGTGACCAAATGCAACTCATGCCAGTCCAAGTCCAAAAACTTAACTTTGGACATGCCAATTTATTTTCGAACATGGCGATTAATTTTTGGACATAGGTAAATGACATCTTTTGCAAGCTAAACGCCGGTCTAAGTCCAAAATATTAACTTTGGACATGGCTATTCAATTCTGGATACAACGGTTCATTTTTTGACATAGCCAATTAGAGTCTATTTCAAACTGAATGACCCAAGCATGTCCAAAATCTTAATTCTGGACATGGAAACTAAACGCGGACATGGCCAAATTATCACACCCCACTCCTAGGCCTATGCGTGTTATCATTCCCGTGCCATTTCCCTATTTCTAAGAGAAATCTTTATCAAAAATCTCATAGAGTCTACCCTTAAATATAAGCATTTAAACCTTATATAATTAATATCAAATTCTAAAATTTTTATAATCACAAAATAACCACATCAATAATAAATTTACACTCACACCCACTCCCACCGGCCTAAGATCAAAATTGTATAATGATGGCAATACATTTCGCTAGATTAATACAAATCCACTCACAATATCATACTTAAATAAATATGAGATGCCCATGCTTTACAATACACTACATTTGAAATCATTTGTTATAGGATACAATACATTATAGAATCTCAATTATATAAAAATAATGGTCATACAATCCCAGTACATCATACCATAATAAAATATCTTCAATCTTCCCCATATGTCCCAACTCACATTTGGGATTCTTTGCCTATCCTATCAGCTAAAAATATAGAATAAAAAGGTGTGAGTCCAACCAATTCAATAAGTAGGCAAAATATAAAATAAGAATAAACCTTTAGCTAAATGTTCTCACCTAGAACACGAACATACTTTTAATGAAATCATAACATGAATATATATCCAAGAGGCTCAATTCTTCCTCTATTCACTATAATACTTTACACCCTTTAGGTAAATACAATCATACTCTTAATCATGCCTTCCAGGCACCTCACATTACCTTTAAGCCTTTCTAGGCTCATCATATCATAAATGTGCCATACAGGCACAACATTTCACAATTGTACCATTCGGTTACAAATTACCATTTTTGGAATGCTTCCTATTCCATCAATACATACATTCATTTAATGATCATAAATAACTTTTTGGGACACTCAATGTCCCCTTTACTTTGTGTATCCACACATAGAAAATTAAATATGACTCATGGGATCATCCTTATACCCATCTGTCATCTAATATATATATATATATGTCAACTTACATAACATAAGGGGATCTTTGCTGTCCCCATCTAAACAAACATTTATAAGTTGACTTAATTATCCATTTATATATAATATTGGGATATTGTCTATCCCTATTATTCAGACATCCATATACAAGAATAAATCATAAAATATAATGACATGGATACTTTTTATCCGCAATAATCACATGTCCATATCATGAGTCAAATACCAATTATTTCAATTCAAGGGATATTCACTATCCCTATTATTCATAAACCATTAATTTTTAGACAATATAGGAAATTTCAATTCCCCAAACAAAATATAAATGCCGAAAAGTAAACAATGCGATATTATATATCTCCATTCATGCATTCAATAGTGAAAGCCTACTTACCTTAATGATGAGTCATGTTACACTTCTTGAGCTCCATAATGCCACAAATTCCTCAGTTTCTCATCTAGCTCAATTGGCCCTATAGATATAACAACATCATTCATTTATAACAACTTTAACTAATTCATTTCAAACCAATGAATTAGATACCATGATAGATTTATTGCTAAACCCATATACTTCCAAATGCATAATTGCATGCTAACATTAATTACAAGGTCATACATGCCTCCTTAATAATTTCCTACTCATGCTTTTCATACATCATGTTAATACCTCTTTCTTAGCTAATCTCAGGCTAATCACTCATACCACTTGCCTCATGGCAACTTTATATCAAACATGTAATATACTATCATTTTAATAACATACTTTCATGAAATTAGCTCTAAGAAATTTCATTTCCAATGCAAATATTTGCTATACAACATGCTTAACATGCAATTAATCTCAAGAGTAAGCTAATTAGACCTTTAATCCAATCCATTCATGGCTCACATAACCCCTACATAGAAACCCCCTTTTAACCCCTACTTAGGGCATAACCCAAAATTTGATTTTGCCTATTTAAATCACCCCATACAAGTCCCAAAACATCATAAGTTATGCATTAATTATTTCCCCCCATGATTCAAATTTCACCATTTTTTCAAAGAATCACTGTTCATGAGAACCCTAACATGGCAATTTACAAATTCGGTTGGGGGAAAGTAACTCACCATGATTTCCAGGCATGACTTCCTCTCATGGACGAAAATCCAAGCTCCAAGCTTTCATTAGTTCCCTCCAATTACCACAAATAAGATTTTCTTTCCTTTTTCACCATTTAAATACCAAAACTCTAAGCTAGAAGGGAGGATGGAAAGATCACTCACCTCAATCTACTTCTTTCCTAGCTAAATGAGCAAGAAATCTAGGGTTGAAAGATGGGTTTCAAGGCTAGGGTGCAAGGGAAGAAGGGAAAAACATAAATAGGTTGAAACAAAATGGAATGAGTTCTTAAAACCCATTCATAGTCATTGGTCGCCAATTAGGATCTGCTTGCCAAGATGTCCCTTTTTACATTCTGGCACCACGGCCTCTAATTTGATGTCACGGCACCAACCTTGTTGCCCCCTTTTTGTGTTGGATTTTTTCACCCTTCCACATTTTAATGTCGTAAAACACTTAAAAATCATGCCTCAAGTAATTAGAAATAAGAAATCAACTCATATCACCAATTGCATATATATTTAATTACTTAACACATATTCTTTAGCTCAAATCATTACTATAATCAATTAAGAACATTTTCCCCCCATTTTCAACACCTTGGGTGTTACACGAATAGATTTCAGACATGAGAATCTCATGAGAGAGCTTTAATGGTTAGAAAATCCTATTTATTCCCTCGCATTTAATGAACAATATCTTTTCCAATGAAAAGATTTTGAAGTCCATTATAAAAGGAGTAAAGAGAGGTTATTCCAAGAAGTTACACAAGTTACAAAAGTTAAAAAATTTTAGAAGCAAACTGTAACACCCAAGGTATTAAAATAAAGAAAAGTGTTTGGAACTATTACTAAGGCCAAGATGTACATGGATTAATTTGAAATTTTGATGTCTTTGCCTAGTATTTAGTGCTAAATTCTATGATGGGGTTTATGATTTGAGATGGTGGTGAGGATTAAATAGCATGACTTGGAAAATTTAAGGTATGTAAGTGTTCATCTAAATGTGATTTTAGGATGTTTAAGGATGTATATGAATTAAAGGTGATTATATAAAATAATCAAGTTTATTTGAGGGCATTATTATGTATTTGAATGTGACCTTATTATGTTCATATGTGATTATTAATGGGGGATTAAATATATGAGAGAAATCAAGGTTTAAAGTGGAGAAAAATTCATAAAACATGGGGCAGCAGGTTAGTGTTGCGACACTGAAAATTGATGTCGCAGCACTACTTCAGAAGGAAACAATTGGACATCTAGCAAGGTGGATGTCACGGCACTAGACTGAATGCCATGACATCACTTTAGCATGACAAAATTGTTATGGCATCCAGCAAGTTGATGCCGCGGCACTAGTTTTTGATGTTGTGGCATCAGTTCTATGGTGCGCTAGAGAAATGGCAACATCTCACTTTTTAAAGGCCAACCATTCCGTTTCTTCCCATTTTTCTATTCCATTTTCTTTCTTCCACCCAACCCTCTACCTTAGCCCTATTTAGCCCAAATTCATGTCATTTTAGCCTAAAAAATTCATTATTTGGGTAGAGAATCGCTTGATGCTTTCTTTAGACCCAACTTTTGAGAGTTTTAACGGTGGAAACTAGAAGAAAACCTAACTTCCTATAATTGGAGGGTGGTACTTGGAGCTTGTAGCTTAGATTCTTGGCCATGGGAGGAAGCCGTGCTTGGATTTCATGGTAAGTTATTTTTCCCCATTCAAATTCATGATTTAAGATGAATTAGATTTTTTGTGTACAGAAATTTTTAGAGAAGATGATAGGGTTTTTTGTTAAAACCATGGGGGAAATGATTAATTCATACTTAATGATGTTTTGAAACTTAATTGGGCAAGAGAATTGATGATTTATACTAAACTAGGGTGCTATGAACAATGGAATTTTGGGAAATACATTATTTAAGTGTAATTGCTAGGAAAGAAAGGTTTAATTAGTTACTTACAACATTTTAAGACTTATTTGGTAATGAGAAATTCAACTTTGATTGTGAACCATAGCTTATTTGGAAATTGGGAAAGGATTTTTGTGTTGTGAGCCATGAATTAATTAGATTAAAATCTTTATTGGATTGTTTTAAAAATGTTTAACTATTAATCATGTTGAATACATAATGATCATATCATATTCAAAATGAATATGGTGTATTAAACATGGCTGTAGCAGGTTAATGGATTGTAGAGTTTAATTAACCTGTTATGGAGGTTAAATTATGGTTATTGTAGTTAAATTATTGCCAAATAATGTTTATCATATGTTTATTGAAGTACTTCCATAAGAGAAATAATGTGATTATTTAGTCATAATACAATACGAGATTGGCTTTGAATGGAGGCATTAACACCATCTCTTTAATACATAAATGATATGAATTAGAAAGCAATTAAGGAAGAATATGTATTAAATAGACTTGTGATTAACATTAGGGTGTTGTCATGCACTTCAAGAATAAATGGATTCAATAGTGGCCTGATTGTCATTGATCTAATATGAATTAGGTAACATTGCCTTTACAAGTGAATGTCATTATTGCATGTAAATGGGATACTTCTTGTGGGGCCATTTAAATATAGAAGAAAAGCAAATTATAGAGCTTAATGAGTTATGGAACTTGAGGTATGATAAGGTAAGTAGGCTTTCTTTTATTGTCTTTAAATGAATTTGGGATAAGGAATATCCCATGATTTCATGCATATATTTTTGATAATGTTTATTATGAGGTTAGGATGTGTTGATGTGAGGCTAGGATGTATTGATGTGTGAATGGTTAGGGATAATGAGCATCCCGTTATTTTTAACTAGATTATTATTGTATTTTCATGTGAATATGTGAATGATTGGGGATAGTGAGTATCCCAAAAATCTATTGAATGATGTTGATTCACTATGATTAAGAATGAGTAAATTGTGTATTGTCTAGTATTTAATTTGAATAAACCTAGGGATAATAAGGTCGATTGTAGTGAGGATATGATGTTAGTGAAAGTAAATGAAATTAAAGAATTGATTCAAGCAATACCCAAATCATAATTACAAGAATGAGAGACAATGGAATTGGCTGTGAAATCAAATTTTGGGAATTCATGTATTATGATCAGATGGATAAAGTTATATTCTCTTCTAATGTTATCAATGGATTGTTTATTACGTTAATGTTGGTTATTGGCTTCACATGTTATGGGATTTGAACATGTTTGTTATAGATTATTGTTTATTATTTTACCTACTTACTGAGTTTGCCTCGATTCATGCCTTCTTATTTAAATTTTTAGTGGATAAGTCAAGCAAGGGAGCTATGGAAGATGTTATTTAATTTGTGATTTTTATTATGTTTTGTACAAATTGGAATTTGTATTCATTCAAAATTGTAATAACTTAATTAGAGATGTATTTTGCTATTTAAAATAGAAATGTTTTGGCATGTCATAATAGGGAAAAATGTGTACGACATGGAGATGAATTAAATATGTCTATTGCCATCATGGGGTGACGCAAGTTTGGGTTGTGGGTAAGTTAGGCTAGTTTGATGGTGAGCTTGGAAACCAATGTATATAAGTTGTTGGTAAGCTTGTAAAACCAACAATTGTATAATGAAACCTGAGTTTAGCAAGGTTGACTTGGAGAAGAGGAGTAGGTACCATGTTGTGGGCCAAACATCTATACAAATACTTGTGTGCTTTGTATTGTGTGATTCATTCCTTATTATTTTTAGCACTTTGATTTTATAATTGGCCAAAATTTTAAAAGCTCAATTCAGGTCCCCTCGCGAGCTATCTTAGATTGAGACCAACAATTGGTATTAGAGTGGGCTTCAATAGTTAATCTTGATTACTAATTACTTTGACTACTTGAAGTGATTCCTATGGCCAACACATTCCACAACACCATGATAGAAGGATAATCAACCACCAGACTCCCATTTTTTGATGGCACCAATTACGGGTACTGAAGGATGCATATGTAAAACTTCTTGATAGCCACTAACTATAAGTTGTGGCAAATCATTATAGATGATAAGACTGTCACGAACACAGAAGACAAATATATTGCTGAAGACATTATATTAGTAGAGAGAGAAGCTAAAGCTAAGAATAGCCTCTACTATGCATTGTCGCCTTCTTAGTTCAAAAAGATTTCTACATGTGATTTAGGAAAGGAGATTTAGGACAATATGAAAGTCACACATGATGGTACTAATCAGGTCAAAGAGATAAAAAATTAATATACTTGTGTAGGAATATGAAACCTTCCATATGTAAGATAATGAAACAATAACAGAAATATTTGAAAGATTTTAAAAGATCACCAACGGGTTGAAAGGTCTTGGAGAAAAATATGAAAAACTCAAAATGGTGAAGAAGATCTTGAGATCTTTGCTAAGGTAGTGGATATCAAAGGTCACTACCATCTAAGAGGCAAGAGACTTGGACAAAATGAAAGTTTAAGAGCTTAAGGGTTCGCTCATGACCCCTGAAGTTCTAATGAAGCAAAGAGCTCTAGAAGAACCAAAAGGAAAGAAATCAATAGCACCGAGAGCTTAATCAGAAGATGATTCACAAAGTGAAGCTTCAACAAGTGTAGTGGAGAATGATGATGGCATGGCAATGCTGAGCAGAAGATTCAAAACATGTTCAAGAAGAAAATTGGAAGTAATTCCAGAAATTTTAGAAGAAAAGACGAGAAAAGATGTCCCCATTTGCTACAACTATGCAAAACATGGCCACATAAGTTACAACTACCAAGATCTTAACAAGAGATAAGGGGAGCAGTAGAACAATAAGAACAATTCATATTCTGAAAAGAAGAATAGAAACAACAACCAAAAAAAATCGAAAGGAAGAAAAAGGCATATGTTGCTTGGGAAGCTCTAGAAAGCATACTACATGAAAGCACAAGTGATAGCGAGGATGAACACAAAGCAAAATTTAACAAACTATCAACTATAAAAGGAGATCAAGGAGAATACTACACCGGAATCAACTTCATGGTCATCCATGAAGATGAAGTGTGTCTGAGAGTCACAAGAAGCAGCATGTGGTAAATTGAGAGTGGTTGCTCAAGACACATGACAGGGGAGAAGGAGTTGTTCACTAAACTAGAAGAGAAATATGGTTGAATGGTAACCTTCAGAGATAATGAGAAAGGTAGAGTGGTTGTGATTAGTAAGGTTGGCCAACCACATTCCATGGTTATTTCAAATGTGCATAACCTTTTGAGTGTTAGTTAGTTTTGTAATAGCGGTTACAAGATTATATTTGAATCTTATATTTGTTCAGCCTGAGATTAGCATGACTAAACTATAGTTTTGGGTAAAAGGGATGGAATTGTGTATATAGTAGACTTACTTGATATCCAAGCTAAGTGTCTTGTTAGTCACAATGAGTTCCTACTATGGCATAGAAGATTGGGACATGCCAACAAAGATATGATAAAAGGACTATACCGAAAGGATCTTGTAGTTGACTAACTTGAACTGAAATTTGATAAAGGATAGTTGTGTGATGCCTATATGAGAAGAAGACATGCAAAATAGTCTTTCAAGCCAAATAGAGAAGTTTACACAACTAAGCTAGTTCAATTGCTACATACGGACTCAGTGGGAGAAACGAGAACAAGAAGTCTTGGAGGAAAATATTATGCATATGTTATTGTTTATGACTATAGTTGATACACCAGGGTAATGTTTCTTGCATCCAAAGATGAGGCTTTTTCATTCTTTGAGGTCTTTTCCAAGCGTGTGCAAAATGAACAAAGTTCTCATATTATTGCCATTAGGAGTGATCATGGTGGAGAGTTTAAAAATAATAAGTTCATATCCTACTATGAAAATAATGGTATCTTTCAAACTTTCTCCACACCAAGAACACCCTAGCAGAATGGAGTAGTAGAGAGGAAAAATAAAACTTTATAAGAAATGGTGAGGACCATGTTGAGTGAATATAATCTTCCATAATATTTTTAGGCTAAAGCTATGAATACCGCTTGTTTCACTAACAATAGAATTTATACTAGGCCTATACTCAACTAAATTCTTTTTGAGTTGTATTATGAAAATAAGCCTAACATATCATTTTTTCATACTTTTGATTATAAATGTTATATTCTTAATAATGTAAAGGAAAACCTTGGAAAATTTAATAGCAAATCTGATAAAGGGATATTCTTTGGCTACTCCATCTTTAGAAAGCATTTAAAATCTAAAGTTTGAGTAATAGAGCTATAAAAGAGTCTATTCATGTTAAATTTGATGAATTTACTAACTGCTCAAAAATATCAAAGGATTTTGATAATGAAACAAATATACTCACTACAGATGTGGAGAGAATAAACTTGCAAAATCAAGATAAACAAACTCTATAGAAAAAAAAAACTACAAGGGATGGAGCAAACAGATAGCTTGAATCATCCATAAATGAGGTAAACGAGGGAGGTAATTCTTTTCTTCCAAAAGATTGGAGATTCATACATGATCATCTTGAAAACTAAGTAATTGGTGATGTGTACTATAGAGTTAGGACTAGATCATCCTATCACCAAATATATGATAATTTTGCCTTCATTTGTCAAATAGAGCCAACTTGCATAGACCATGTATTAGAAGATGAGAACTAAATTTTAGTTATGCAATAGGAATTAAACCAATGAAAAGAAATGATGTATAGACTTTAGTTCTAAGATCGGACCATCAATCTGTTATAGGAACCAAATGAGTGTTCAGGAACAAACTTGATGGATCTGGATTAGTTGTGAGGAACTGATAGTGTGAATGCATAGTTTGTATGATAAATAAACCTTGATTAAGTTCAGTACTAATGAATATTTTTCAAGTGCTTAGTATGCAAAAAATAGATTGCAAAAAGATAGAACCTATGGATAGTAAAATGCATAAGAATTCATAAGAAAAATAGAAGAATTAGAATGTGCTCTAAGACATCAATCTATCTGACTGAATAGATAGACACTCCAGATGTATGCAAAGTTCAAGACAAAAATGGAGAAGTAGATTCTTTGACCGTCTCATAAGAGTCTATACAAAATTTATTCGGAATACCATATTGACATCTCAAACAAAGTAGAGGAAAAGACAAGTTCAATCTCACCAAGAAATCATTCATCCATAAACTGAAGATTGTTCAAAATTAAACTCAGACAAATGTGGAGCAAAAGACTTCATCCAACTTCATCTGCCCAAGAGAAGTAGTGAAGTTCTTCCAAATCCAAGTCTGTCTAGCATCATCTGTATTGTCATAATTCATTTGAAATTAACTTCAAACAAATGCAATATGAGAAGAAGAAGCTTCATTTAACAAACATAAGCCAAAGAGAGAATTCATTTGAGATTAACTTTGGTAGAATACAATGAAATACTAGATTTATTATCTTCTTTCAAAAATGATGAAACAATCAATTATGCAGCATCCTCTCATCTAATACTTACCTGAACCTATAGCTTACCTTCTTCTCCATCAAGGTCACCACTGTAGGCATTCCACTTGATATCAATTAATTAGAAGATAGTTATTTTCAACAAAATCTTATTAGAATGATCTTTTATAATTAATGGAGGTCACCTACCACCAACTACTAAAATTCAAAGCTAATATATGAAAAGTAATGCTGAGATGAAGAAAAATAAGAAAGCAAGCTAAGAAAATTGAATAGACTCACTGAGCCAAAACCTTCCACTACATTCAAGAGACTTAAGATGTAACACCCAAGGCATTAAAATATGGAAAGTGTTGTAAAATATTGCTAAGGTTATGATGAATGTGAACTGATTAGGAATTTTGAAAAAAATTAAGCCATTATTTAAGTGTAAATGTGAAAAGATTATGGTGGAAGTTGGATATACATGTGAATGGGCTAATTAAAATATGATTTGATATAGTTATTTGAGGATATTATTATGTATGTTAATGTGATAGTGTTATGTTTATATGTTATGATTAAGAAGGGATTAAATATATGAGAAAAATGAAGGAGAAATGGAGAAAAATTAATGGAGCATAAGAGTATATTGAGAAAATGATAAATTTGAAAAGGGGTCATTTGTGATCAATTTTTCACATAAATAATGAAATAATTTGATATGGTCAACATATGAGTTGTTTATCTTGAAATTATCTTTCCAAATAATCAAATATCACATGATTTTGATATCAAATGAGAAAGTTATGATCAATGCACAAAAACTGCTCCATATATGTAAAAAGTACCAAAATTACTGAATGTAGTGTTTTTATTTAAAATTGTGACATAGATGTGAGATGATTTGGAAAAAGTAGTTAACATAAGGAACTTGAAGTTATCTTTCTAATTCCTTAAAAATTATGTCATTTGGATGTCATATGTGAAAGATATGCTCAAAATACCTAAATAGTGTCTACTTGTTAGGTTGGGCATCTAGCAGGTGGACGTCATAGCATCAAAATTTGATGCTATGGCACAGGTTTTTAATGTCGCAACATCACTTTAGAAATGTGATTTTTCAAGGCATTTAGCGAGGAGGATGCCATGACATTAAAATTTGATTCCGCAACATTGAGACATGATACCACGACACTGGATTTTGATGTCATTGCATCACTTAAAAAAGCCAAAATTTTCAAGCAGTTGCAACTTGATGCCATGACATCAGTCCGGTAGTGCACCAGAGTAGCAGAATATTTGACTTTTTAAAGGGCTTTTTAGCCCATTTCATTTCATTTTCTTTCTTTCTCTTCTTCCTTTGCTACCATACCTCAAAACCAATCATGCCAAGGCTTGATTCTTGGCTTTGTTTGCTAGGAAATTATCTTGTCTAGCCATCAAATCTAGCTATCTTTTATTAAACCCAATTTCCCCCATTTGCACTATGGAAAATGAAAGAAAATAGAAGAAATGTCAGATCTCCCCCAAATGGAATGAGCTACATGAATTTTGGATCTTGGATCCTCGTTTGGAGAGGATGGCATCGATTTTAAGTGTAGGTAAGCTCGATTTCCCAACTAAAATCTACATTTTTGATTTTTAGGATTGGGAATGGTGGATTTTTGGGGTTTAAATTGATGTATATGATCATAAATTCATGGGGAAATAAGCTAATACAATGATTATTGTGATTTGGTATGAGAAGTTTGTGATTTATGTGAATGAGGATTTCTGTGCATAGTGAAAATTGGGGATTTCCTAATTTTTATTGAATTAATCATGGGGTAAATGAATAATAGCATGATTATCATGTTTTAGAACTTGTATAGAATGATTTGGACTAATGAAATTGAATTTATGATTGTGCCCTAGTTCAAGGTTAATGAGGATTCTTGTAAATGGGCTCTGTAAGCCTTGAATTGAATAGATTTAAAGCATAATTGAGTTATTTATAAGTTGTTTAAATGCTAATCATGTAAGATACTAGATAAATTATAAATAAGAAGGTTTCTAATGATAATTATGGAGAAACCATTATTTAACTAATGTTTATCATATGTTTGATAATTATAACCTGAAATTGGCTATGCATAATGTATTGAATACATGGTTCGAATGGGATTGTTGCCCTGTACAAGATGATCTAAGAAGGATGAAAAGGAATAGAGGTGGAAGAGTGTATAATAATTCACTCAAAGTAAGTAGGCCCCCCTGTTTTGTTTGATTGTCTGATTGATTGGGGATAATGAATATCCCATGATTTGAATCCTGACTTATATGTCTTGGCTGGGGATAATAGATATCCCATCTTTGTTCAAAATTGATGTTAGTTGGTTTGTGTGTGATAATAAGTATTTCTTGTATAGAATTAATTGATGTTTTGGTTTGAAATGAATGTCTAATATGTGGGATATAGAATATCCCTTTGTATATATTAAAGTTTAAGATTGATTCGAAATGAGATAGATTAATGGAATGAGAATGATTGCAACTCCTTATTTGATATAAATTGATAAACATATGTTCTTATCATTGACAAGGCTATGTCCTAGATAAATGATTGAGCAGTATGGTTATTCATTGAGGACCAAATGGCTAGTCAGAATAAAGAGATGAGTGTCATCCCCTGATTATTGGATTTGAATAATGAGGACATGGTCCTCAGAGTATGATTAGTGTATTATGTTTGTGATCATGATTAGATCCAATTATGTAAATTATGAATTGATTATTTTATTATTTATTATTTGTGCCTACTTACTAAGTTGTCCAGACTCATAACTTCTTATTTAAATTCTTAGCTGATAAGTTAAATAAGGGACTTATGAGAAAGGCTGAAGACATATGGTAGTATGATGGATTGGGGATTGACACTCCTTTATGTGTATTTATATAATGATAGTGTATTTGTGTATTTGTATAATTGTAATTAAAGAATTTGAATTGATGTATTAAAGAATTGGATTGCATGCCTTAGTAAATGTTGCATAGCATTTTGATCGTATAATATGTTTCCCCTAAGGTGTAATGCCATCATAGTGTAAGACAGATTCTAGGCTGTGGGTAAGTTTGCCTAGTGAATTAATTATGATTTGATTTATAATCATTGAAATTTTAGTTTTATTTATGATTTGGAATTGTAAATATTGATATTTAGAAATCTAATTGATAAATGATAGATATCAGGTTTTAAATATTAATAATACAGGGTAGATTCTACCAAAATTTTGGCAGAATATTCCTTAGATTGAAAATTTGTAAGGGAAATATAGACCTCATGGCAAAGTGTTCTAGAATGGAACCCAAGCACCCTCACCCTAAAAGTGGGCAAATCTTAATGAAATTATAGTGAAATAATGAGGGTTGCACCTTAGAAGGCGGAGCATAACATGAGCCTTCATCCTTTAATCCTCTATGTCATTAAGGCCTCTAACTACCATTCAAAAAGAGCTTTTACTCCTGCATTCAAGTTTCAATATTCTTCCCTTGAGATTTCTGTGAAACACTTGTATAAGAGCATTCAACTTTTGTATTCTTAATCTTGTATTTTCCTCGAGATGGTATTTGAGATGAAGCTCAAGAAGAGATATGACCATCTATGAAGCGTGCCTTATAGATAATAGTTGTACTATTTATTCCCCCTTAAGATGATCTAGAAGAGTGCTTGTTGCACTAGTTTATGCCCCTGGAAACTGATCTGGAAGAGTATTAGTTGCAATAGTTTATGCCCCTTGAAACTGATCTAAAAGATTGTGGGTTGCATTTTGTTTACGCTCCTTAGAGATAGAATCTGAAAGTGCTGGGTGCACTTATTATATTACATTATATGTGATAGTGGAACCCAAGACACTAAGAGGAGAGTGTTCTTGGAAGAGTGGAGTAGAGTGTTGACTCGAACCACTATAAAAATTCTCGTATCTTGATTATTTATGCATCATCTATTTGATTACCTTATTTAATAGAGGTACATTAATTCATAAAGGGGTTTCAACAAAAGTTTCTACTACCTAATTCACCCCTTTCCCCTTGGGTATTTTCCTAACCTTCAGGACCAATGAGTGATATCACAGCAGGCTACATAAATATTTGTAGTGATCCAATGGCAAATCAATCTTCCTCTGCTCATGCATTTGCTGAGGGGCATTTGTCTACCTGGCCACCCATATTTGATGGAACCAACTTCGCTTATTGGAAATTGAGAATGAAGCAATTTATTATGGCTAACGACATGGATTCTTGAAAGGCTATTGAAGTTGGTGTCACTCTTCCTACCAATGCAATTGGAGTATGGACGAAAGAGTAAGCCACCGCAATCCAAAATAATGCAAAGGCTATGAACTCATTGTTCTGTGGACTGTTTGCTCCTGAGTTTGGTAGAATGTCTTCTTGCACTAGTGCAAAGGGCATTTGGGACAAGTTAATGTCTATTTATGAGGGATACTCATAGGTCAAGGGGACCAAATGGAATGTATTGATAGGATAATTAGAAAAGTTTAGAATGAGAGAAGGAGAGAGTATATCTGAAACGTATGCTCGATTCTCTAAGATTACTAGCACCTCTAAAGGACTGAAAAGAGAAGTTTCCAACCTTGAATAGGTCATCAAAATCTTAAGAGCCCTACCAAAGTCTTGGAACTAGAAAATCACTACAATAGAAGAAGCAAAGGATCTGAATGCTCTTGATGGATGATTTATTAGCTCTCTGATGTTACACGAGTTGATCAAAAGCAAAAAAGAAGAGCCAGCTAAACAAAGAAATCCATTGCTCTTAAGGAAACTAAGGAAAGCAACGATGAATCTTTATCATAATTTGAAGACGATGTGGCCATGATGGCCAGAAACTTCAAAAAACTCATGAGAAGCAATAGAGGCAATATCACGAGAAGATAGTCTAGAAACAAGGAGAGAGAAAGAAGGCTGAAAGAAGAAAAGATCCTTCTACTTGCTACAAATGTGGAGGAGTAGGACACATGATTACAGTCTGTCCTAATAAAGAAAGAGTGAATGTTAATGATAGAGAGGAAAGGAATAGAAGAGAGAAACAATTCAAGAAGCTCTCAAGAAGTCAGGCTAGAGAAATTGATTTAAATGAAGAATCCTCAGGCGAAAAAGATAACCATGAAGTGGGGAACTTTGCAAAAATCTATTGCATAGCCCATGTAGAAAATGAGTCAACTAGCCAGCGCTCTACCAAAAAACACTACACAATAGAATTGGAAACTGAGGGTAAACTCTTACTATTCTTATAATTCTGACTCTTCAAATTATAATCATATGGTTCTCTCTTCAATGAGTTTAAAAATCTTGGTCAAAAGTTCACTCTAAATAAGACACACTATGATGCAATTGTCAAAGTGAATGCAATCCTAGTAGAGAAAAATCTTTCTCTAGAAAACGAAGTAGGAAATTTAAAAAAAGAGATAGAAATACTGAATAATATGTTAAACAAATTCTCTAACCTAGGAGAATTAGTTACCAAGTTCATATGAATGACTGGTCAAACTAGCAAAAAAGGGACTTGGTTGTGAGCATTCTTGTGATGAAGATCCACAAAAAATTATTGGATGGTTTAAAGGTATGAAGCTCACAGAAGAAAGAGAAAATTGTCCAAACATTAGAAGATTCATAAGACATTCTTAGGTGAAGAAACCAATGGATTACAATGCACTTAGTAAGATTCCAAACACATGCTATTTCTATAATAGAGCTAGACATAAAGTTTATGATTGTTATGACAAAAAGATGCAAGAAAAAGGTGCAAAATTGAAATGGAAAGCCAAGAATCATGCACAATCATTTTGCACACACAAGCTCACTAACACTATTGGACCCAAGCTTGGTACCAAAGAGGTAAGAAGAATGCCTACTTTGTATTTAGGTAAGTCTTAAAGCCATGTCTAGCAATTCCTAGTTCATGAACAGTGATTGTTTCAAACACATGACTTGAAACAAAAATCTATTCAAAAACCTAAAGCCAATGAATGGAGGAATAGTTGCATTCAGTAACAATGATAAAGGCTTCATCAGGGGTATAGGTAAAATTTATGGTCTATTCAATGCATATATAGAAGATGTATTATATGTAGATGGACTCAAACACAATCTTCTAAATATTAGCCAATTATGTGATAGAGGTTAGAAAGTTGTGTTCGAACTATCCACATGTAATGTATTCAATAAATAAAGATGATAGCTTATTTGTTCAATAGAGAAAGACATGGAAACATGGAAACATATATCTAGTTCGACTAGATGAGAATACATGAAAATGCCTAATTGCTATTAAAGATGACCCATGGTTGTGGCACAAAAGAAAGGGACACATCAACATGTCAAATATCAAAACCTTGTGGAAAAGGATCTTGTAAATGGTCTACCCAAACTAAAGTATGACAAGAACCAGATATGTAAAGCTTGTCAAATGTTAAAATAGACCAAAGTGTCTTTCTATCCCAAGAATGAGGTATCAACTTCTAGACCTCTAGAGCTATTATACATGGATCTCTTTGGACCATCAGATATTACTAGCTTTGGAGGAAAGAGAAATGTGTATGTTATCATAGATGACTATTCTAAATTCACATGGATAATTCTATTAGCTAGCAAAGATGAAGCATTTTTAATGTTCTCTACTTTTTCAAAGCTAGTTCAAAATGAGAGGCAAATGTTAATTGTATCCACTTATAGTGATCATGGTAGTAAATTTGAGAATAGAAAATTTGTTGATTATTGTGATGAAAAAGGAATTCATCATAGCTTTTCATCCCCTAGAACTACTCAACAAAATGTAGTTGTGGAAGGAAAGAATAGAAAAATTCAGGAAATGACAAGAACCATACTAAATGAAAGTAAATTGCCCAAAAAGTTCTACGGAGAAGCAGTGAGCACAATTTGCCCAGTACTAAATAGGGTTACCATTAGAGCAATTCGAAAGAAAACCCCATATGAGCTTTAGAAAGAAAGAAAACCCAACATCTCTTATCTCTATTCTTTTGGTTGCTCATGCTATGTGTTGAACAATGGAAAGGATAATCTAAAAAATTTGATCCAAAAAGCGATGAAGCTATCTTCCTTGGTTACTCATTCTAATAGTAGAGCATTTAGAGTTTTCATTAAAAGGACACAAACTGTAGAAGAATCTGTGCATATTAAATTTGATGAAACAGTTTTAACCTGGATAAAGGAGAATGATAGTGATGCTAATGAAGCTATTGTAAAAATGAAAAAGCTAAAATTACAAGATCAAGGGGAAGAAGACACCACAAAATATAAAGATATGCAAGACTCAGATAATGAGTAGGAGGTAGGTGAAGGTAATGCTCCTTATCAACCTCCAATTGATTTGAGTTTTATTAGTTCCCATCCTAGAGATCAAATCATAAGTGAAGTCTATGAAGGAGTTAGAACTAGAAGATCCATACAGAACATTTGTGGTCTTTATCCATTTATCTCTAACATAGAACTCACTTGCATTGATCAAGCTCAAAATTGATTAAAACTGGATCATTGCAATGCAAGAAGAAACTAAACCAGTTTGAAAGGAATAAAGTATGGGAATTAGTTCCAAAACTAGCAAACATTGATGTAATTGGAACTAAATAAGTATTTCAAAACAAACTGGATCAAAGTGGACTAGTTATAAGAAACAAAGTAAGGATGGTTGCTAAAGGGTATTCTTAAGAAGTGGGAATTGATTTTGAGGAATCATATGCCCCTGTAGCAAGATTAGAAGTCATTAGAATGTTACTTGCTTTTACATCTTACAAGAATTTTAGACTATTTTAAATGGATGTAAGAGTGCATTTATCAATGGTTATCTAAGTGAGAAGGTTTACATAAAACAACCTCCTAGTTTTGAAAGAGATGAACAACCTAATCACATATACAAACTCGCCAAAGCATTGTATGGATTAAGGCAAGCTCCAAGAGCTTTGTATGAAAGGTTGAGTAAATTTTTAAATGATCATCAGTTCAAGAGAGGAAAAGTTGATTTTAAACTATTCATAAAAAATGTTGGCAAAGACATCTTGATAGTTCATATTTATGTAAATGATATTATATTCGGTGTCACTAATAAAACTCCATGTCAAGCTTTCTCAAAGACAATGTAGGCTGAATTTGAGATGAGGATGATGGGCAAGTTGAACTACTTTCTTAGATTACAAATCAAGCAAAAAGATGATAGAAACTACATTTGCCAATCCAAATATATTAGAGAAATGCTGAAGAAGTTCAAAATGGACAATGTAAAAGCATCAAGCACTCCAATTAGTACATTAACAAGATTAGATAAGGACGAAAAGGGTAAACTTGTAGATCAAAATTTATATCATAGTATGCTTGAATCTCTTCTTTACCTCACTGCATCTAGACCTAATATTCTATTTAGCATATGTTTATGTGCTAGATTTTAGTCTAGTCCTAGGAAATCTCATCTTACTGCAGTAAAAAGAATTTTTAAGTACTTGGTTAATACACAAAGTTTAGGACTTTATTATCCTAAAGGAATTGGTTAGATATTCAGATGCTTACTTTGGAGGTTATAAAGTTGATAGAAGAAGCACTAGTGGAACTTGTTAGCTTTTAGAAAATAGCTTAGTCTCATGGTTCTCTAGTAAACAAATTAGTTTTTTCCGTTCTACTATAGAAGCTGAGTATATAGCAGCCGGAAGTTGTTGTGCACAACTGCTTTGGATGAAGAAATAACTTCTAGATTATGGGTCGAAATATAGATGTTGAACCAAACTTCTTTACTAAACTTGATTTTGATGATAAATTTAACCAACTAAGTTTTGATAATGAGCAAAAACACATGAGTGAAAGTTTAAGTACTGATCATTATTTCCCAAGTGTGCAATAACAAATAATATATCAAAGAAATAGCATAAGTGGACAGTGCATACGAGACTACATCAGAGATAAGATCCACAGATATATGAAGAAGGAAATGTAAATGCTCAAATAAGAAAGAATGACACTAAAACTTTGAAGAAGTAATGTGTGAAACAACTCCTACACATGCCTAAAAAACACAGTCAAAGTCATTTAGACTTGGGCTCAAAGACTTCGAATAAGACCCAGATATTGCTAAACAAGAAGTCAAGATATTGGATCTAAGAAGCCATTCTCGAACGTAAAATCCAGACATGGACACTGTTGAAGACTAAAGAAAAGAAAATGTCTATAAATCTAAGTTTGAAAATCCTATATGCTAAATCCTGGACATAGCAATAGTTGAAGATGTGAGAGTGAAATATTAACCTTGAACATGGCAAACTTAATTTTAGACATAGCAAGATCAAGTCGTGTGACAAAATACAACTAGTGTCAATCCAAGTCTAAACTCTTAATTACAAACATAGAGATCATTTTCGGACGTGGCGATTCACTTTAAGATATGACCGAATACAGTGTTGCAAGCTAAATGGTTCATCCAAGTCCAAAATAATAATTTCAGACATAGCTCCTCAAATCTAGACATGGTAAATTATTTCCAAACATAGAAGAAAGAAGTCAGATGTAAGCCAAACACCAGCCCAAGTACAAAATTTAATTCCAGACATGACTATTTGAACCCAGAAATGACGATTCACTTTGAGACATAGCTAAACCATCAGTTTCTAGCTGAATCAGTTAAGCAAGTCCAAAAACATAGCTCTAGACATGGAAACTAAACTCAAAGATGGCTCAACAAATCTCAGTTATGAAAACCCATGAGAAAGCTCCAATGGACAAAACATCCTATCGATTCACTTGCGTTAAACGAACGTTGACTTCTCCAATAGGCTAAATTCAAACTCAGTTATAAAAGGAGTAAAGAAGGGCCATTCCAAGTAGAAACAAGAATTAAATATCTTTGTGAAAAAGAAAGAGAAGAAAAACAAGAGTATTTACACTCCGGCATTAAGTTTTCTTCCAAGCCCATAGTGCTAGAAAGCTATTTATATTCAAAGCTTATTCTCTATAGCAAGGTAAGGGAGTCTGAAAGTATTTATATTTATTGCTATACATTTTACTACTGGATTTGATTGTGTACAAGCTCAACCTATGTAAGAGGCATTTCCTATTATATATTTCTTTATTGATTAGGATAGCAAGCAAGGGGCTTGCTGACCATATATAAGTTTGTTGGTTAGCTTTGAAAGCCAATGGGATAAGTTTGTTGGTGAGCTTCCGAAAAACCAACATATGTAAGACTTCATTGGTAAGCTCGAGAAAACCAACTAGTGATTAGTGGAACATGAGTACAGTGAGTGAGGCTGACTTAGAGAGACGAGTAGGTGTCATGTTATGGGCCAAACCTCTACAAAATACTTGTGTACTCTATGTTGCATGATTTATTTCCTAATTATTACAGTACTTTAGTTTTATATTAGCCAAGGTTTTAAAAGCTCAATTCAGCCGCCCCCCCCCCCTCCCCCTCTTGAGCTACCTTAGGATGGGACCAACAATTGGAATCAGAGCAGACTTCAATAGTTAACCTTGATTACTAGTTGCTTAAAGTGATCCTTATGGCCAATACTATCCACAACACCACAGTTGAAGGACACTCAACCACTAGACCCCCATTTTTTTATGACACCAACTATGGGTACTGAAAAATGCATATGCAAACTTTTTGATAAGCACTGACTATAAGTTATGGCAAATCATCAAAGATGGAAAGATTGTCACAAACATAGAGGATAAATATACTGCTAAAGATATTGTATTAGTAGAGAGAGAGATGCTAAATCAAAGAAAAGCCTCCATTGTGCATTATCACCTTTTGAGTTTGAATAGATTTCACCTTGTGGCTCAGTAAAAGAAATCTAGGATAAACTTAAAGTTGCACATGAAGGTACTAATCAGGTCAAGGAGACCAAAATTAATATACTTATGCAGGAATATGAAGCCTTCCATATGCAAGATAGTGAAATAATATTAAAGATGTTTGGAAGATTTTAAAAGATCACCAACAGGTTAAATGGTCTTGATAAAAAATATAAAGAACCCAAAATGGTGAAAAAGATTCTAAGATCTTTGCCAAGACAGTGGATGGTAAAAGTCACATCTATCCAAAAGGCAAGAGATATGGACAAGATGAAAGTTGAAGAACTAATGAGTTCACTAATGACCCATGAAGATCTAACGAAGCAGAAAGCTCCAGAAGAACCAAAAGAAAAGAAATCAATAGCATTAAGAGCCGAATCGAAAGATGTAATGCCCTGCATTCCCACCCTATATGTTTTGACCATTCGATAGATAATGCTTTATTGGGTCTATGCAAGATGTTACCACTTTCCTTCTTCTTAAGGAAAGTCTTCCTATAATTTCTCACTATTCCATATTTTTAAGGGAAGAATTCTACCTAAATTTTGGCAAAATCTCCCCTAAAATATTAGGATCGAAAACCTGATATACAATAATAAAAAAACGTTTCCAATACAAAATATAATAATTAACAATAACATAACCATAAAATCAGTAAACCCTTCCACCTTACCCATAGCCTAGAATCTAAATCATACCATGATGGTAATAACATACTCCAACTCAATAACAAATATATCTATTATTAATATGACATGCCACAACACTACAATTGTACATCATGTACAATGATTAAAATTATACAATTTATTTTTACACAATTAAACAAAGGGATTCTAGTCTTGACATTTTACCATTCATCACTATATCTTCTATCCTTTCTTATTAATCCCAATTTACAATTGGGAATCTTTATATGACCTTTCAACTAAAATTTTCAACAAGAAGGCGTGAGTATTTGCAACTCAGTAAATAGGAAGCAATAGAAAATAATAATCAATAGTTATGAACATGAGATTATTACAATCTTTATCACAATTATAACATTTACAATCATGCCCAACATTCTAATATAATACATAACTCATTCTGTTCCATCCCACGATTTCTTAATACCTCAATTATATGACATCATTCACCATAGTACAATATATACGTTCATTCCTAAACTAAAGTAAGGAATATTATATATTCCCCTCAATCAGTCATTCACATAAAACCTTTTGAAACATACTAGTCATTATAAACTTGGGATATAGAATTCTTTTATCCCGAACAAACAGACATCCATACACAGGATTAAGTATCATAAGATATTATTCAATTCTCATTATGAACCTCATCATAACCAAACACTAATAACTTCCATTCAAAGAATGTTCATTATCCCTAGTTCTCAAGCCTTTACCAAATTCAAATAAACATCAACTATAAACTATCACAGAATCTAAACTTATGTATTCATAACAAATGGGATATCCACTATCCCCAATCTCCCAGCTCCATTTCTTTCCATCCTTCTCAGATCATCCTGTATAGGGAAATAATCCCAATCATTTACAAATCAACTTAGCTAATTAATATCAAGCCAATAAATTACTCTTTTACACATCATTGGTTACACAAGGTTATCAAACCTTCATTTGTTGCTAATTATTTTCTTAGGCATATACAACATGTATTCCATACATTGTATTAATAACCCTCTCATAGAAATATTTCATCATGTAAGTTATAAGTATCATTTTACTTTCTAGCAATTGAACATGGTTAATCAAGGAGATCCATACTCATCCTCATATAATTATTTGACAATTCATTATGCAAATGCTTTAATGTCTTACAAGC